>CAEGAF010194860.1:0-31107 GCA_903067075.1 Micropoecilia bifurca
CTATCTATCTATCTATCTATCTATCTATCTATCTATCTATCTATCTATCTATCTATCTATCTATCTATCTATATAAACAATTAAATCAAATGTGTTATTACTCGGGCTGACTTTCTTTT
Source organism: Micropoecilia bifurca (assembly GCA_903067075.1). NCBI lineage: Eukaryota > Metazoa > Chordata > Actinopteri > Cyprinodontiformes > Poeciliidae > Micropoecilia > Micropoecilia bifurca. Next base: position 120 of record CAEGAF010194860.1, read on the forward strand.
GAGACGTAAAGTTGAATGTATACTGAAGAGGTTGAATTGGCTACAAAAAAAAGAAACATGGTCTTGCATTAATTTCAAGTGAACACAAGATGGCGCCAAAAATTCTGTTACTACCAGAAAGGCAATCTAAACACGCTTAAATTGGCTTCATATTAATTATGAATAAATGTTAATTCTCATGCAATTTAAAGACGCTATAAGAGTTTATTTTTTTCTGCATAGCTAAAATACATCCACAAAATATGACAAAATTGTGCCCAAACCCGAGCGGCTGAGCAGAATGAGTCATAAACTCGTGGCAGGAAATTCACGTCACCTTCACCAGCTCAGTTTCCACCAAATACATAGGCTACGTGACAAAGGTGTCATTTGCTTTTTTTCTTTTCAATTTTAGTCTCTTCACGAATCAAATCATGATAAAATTGCAAATGGTTTTTTTTTCTCTTTTCAAAACGACCATCTTTCCATAGTTGCCCCGATCTGTGGCGCATCCTGCAGCAAACGTGACTCTCCACACGCCAGACAGCGGCAGCAGCATCATCCTATCCGACGTCCTCTTCATCATCATCATCATCATCATCATGCCACCGCCCCCAAACCGTGGCTGCCTTTAAATACTCACATCCTTCCACATAAGAGCAGCTGCACTTGTGCGGAGAGAGAGAAGGAGCCGTGACATTCCACCTCTTGTTCTCACCTGATCGACTTCAACCGTGAAGGTAAGGCGATTTCAAATTTACCAGCGATTCAGAGAAACATGCTGTTTATTAGTCGCTGCCTCTTTGGGTATCATTTGTTGCAATTTTTTTTTTCAAACTACCTGATGATCGGAAGGTTTGGGCGTCACTCTGCTGATGCGGTATAGCTCCACTATTTCCCGGTGCTTCTACAAATTAAACCACTTTAAGACGATATAGTGGTTTTGCCATGTCTTGATGGCTGCAGCTGGTTGTTGTGATTTACGCAGTGGGTACGCAACGCCCTCTGTGTTCATATAGAGGTGACTGGCATCCTGGCATGAGTCTTGGTCATATAAGACTGATTGTTCTAAAAAGAAAAGCTGGACTGAAATTGATCTAGGATGTGGATTTTCTCCATTATAATGAAGACAGACCTTCAGAATAGCTTCGATTTGTATGCAAACCCGAAGAGCGCAACATGTGCTAATCGAGCAGCTTGAGGAGATGGACATGTCTGTAGGTGTGATCCTAAATATCCATCAAGCTCAACGTACTTAGAAGGACTTAATGAAATGTACATAAAACATTTCATAATATTTCTTTTCTTTTTTTGCCATTTTCTCCTAATATTTTTTACATTCTAACTAATTCTCATTTAAATGCTGCCCCCTGCAGGGGAAATTCGATCCATTCTAACCTCCACCCAGTATAGCACATGCAGAGTAATCCTGTAACCTCCACAGAGTTTCCTCATGAGGGGGGAAGACTTCTCATTTGAGGAAACACTGATAGGATAATAATTAAAATACATCCATGATGCTTAGCGTTCAATAATGTGAAGAATCACAACCCCTAGCTAAACACCCTCAGCAGGAGGGGAGCCTGCCAGGAGGCCCCCACTACGTGCTTGCCTTCACCCTACAGCGGAAAACCAGCCTTGTCACGACGGTGACGTAAACGTCTGGAGGGAACGTTCAGCCAAGGCCTGTCCAACCAGGAAACAAGAGGCCGTGTGTGATGAGGGGAGGGGATGGTCCCTGCTGCAGTGGATTCCCTGAACATTGGCCATCACTGAGGAGAACAGAGGCTCTGAAGAGCCCCATCTGCATCATGGTGTGGGGATGAGACACGAGGGGGTTTGTGGTTACAAAAAATGGCACACTTTTAGTTGTGATGACCTAATGATGAAATCCTGGTTTCACTCAGCCGGCTGGGGAGGGGATGTGAAATAAGTCACGTATTCTGTGGTGTAACTCCACTGGTGAAAACCTCAGACTCTTAACACTAGCGCTTCGGCTGCTTTTCATCTGCCAACTTCCTTCCTGATGTGTAATTTATTTCCACAGATGTCCACTCAGGAAAAGCTCATCAGCCATGTGATGAAGGAGGAGCCTGTTGGCTGCCGGAACAAGGTGACAGTGGTCGGAGTCGGTATGGTGGGCATGGCATCCGCCATCAGCATACTGCTCAAGGTGTGTATGAGCGGCTCCAGGTGAAGTTTTATAGGAGTTTCGCAAACGCAGAGAGTGGGAAACGAACCAAGAAAATGGCAGCTTGCGCTGTAAAGAAAATACTGCTTTCATAAATTGGTGCAGGCTGAAAACTAGAACCGGCGCGGTGCAACATTTTGTGGCATTGCAGCTGCAGAGGCATTTCATTTCATCGGTATTCTCTTGCAACAGAGCACACAGCGAGGAGACAGTGGACGACAGAAAAAGCCTGTCATCCATTTCTATGTAATTTGAAAATCTGAAAAGTGTGGTGTGCATTTTTATTTAGTCCCCTTTGTTTTGATTATCCTAAATGCATGCATATTTCAAGTACGTAAACCTGCAGGCATCCACAGCTTGGCTAGTGGAAACGGACGACAGGAGAACTATTGACTGCATGGGCTTTGAAGGTGGTAGAGTGACAAGAAGAAAGCTAAAATTACATTTCAGTGAGGATTGTGACTGTAACGTAGCTAGATGTGGAAAAATATATGAAGTTTATGAACAACACACCAACGATGATGTTGGCTACCACGAATTGGCCAATTTGAGCAAGCTCTTGACTCGCATGTGTAAACTCAGGATCTGTGTGACGAGCTGGCCCTGGTCGACGTGATGGAGGACAAGTTGAAGGGTGAAGCCATGGACCTGCAGCACGGTGCCCTGTTCCTCAAGACGCACAAGATTGTGGCCGACAAAGGTGATGGATATTAACAATAAGTCTGCCAGGAGAGCTCTTAACAAACCACATAATGCTCTTTCTGTCGTTTTGTCAGACTACAGCGTGACCGCCAACTCCAAGGTGGTGGTGGTGACTGCCGGGGCCCGCCAGCAGGAGGGCGAGAGCCGCCTTAATCTGGTGCAGCGCAATGTTAACATTTTCAAATTCATCATCCCCAACATTGTGAAATACAGCCCCAACTGCATCCTGCTGGTGGTCTCAAACCCAGGTTAGTCAGATGATCATGATATTAGGTGCATCCTCTCTAGGGGGGGGGGCGGTGGGAAATACTTGCTTATGTGCTTATCATGCATTTTGTACTTTTGCAGTCGACATCCTGACCTACGTGGCATGGAAGCTGAGTGGTTTCCCACGTCACCGCGTCATTGGCTCTGGCACCAACCTGGACAGCGCCCGTTTTCGCCACCTCATGGGAGAGAAGTTCCACCTCCACCCCGCAAGCTGCCACGGCTGGATCATCGGAGAGCATGGAGACTCCAGTGGTATGCAAGCCTTTCTAAAAATAAATCATCTTCCGAGTCTCCTCTGTAGTTTTTTTTTTTTTTTTTTTAACGCATCTATCTTGAGGTCAGACATTGACATACACACTAACAACAGCACCTATTGAGCTATGTTATATTTTAACAGCTTTATTATATCAACAATCGGTGTGATGGGATCTTATGTTGTGGGGGAAAAGAACCCAGTGCACATAATTGTAAAGTGGAAGGAAATGGTGGAAGTGGAAAGGCATGGTTTTCAGTTTAGAAGAAATGCAAATTTGAAAACTGTACATTACAGCTTCAAATACTTTGGAGTATCTCTAAGTTAAGACTTAGATTTTTCCAGGCCTTTTCAAGAATATAGCTCAAGATCAGTCATATTGACTGAAGAGTGTCTGTGCATTTTTTCAAGTCTTATCAGTCAATTGCATTTAGGTCTGTACTTTGACTAGGCCTTTAACAATTCTTCTGTATTTAGCTTCATCCATTTTCCCATCAACTCCATGAAAATCACGAGTTCTTTGAAGAACAGCTGTAGTTACACCAATCTTAAATTAGGCCTGATTACTAATTGGGTGTCTTGTGAAGGCAACGGCAATGGATTTAAATGGGATGGAAGTGAACAAAGATGTAAAGCGCACTTATGTTTTCATTTGTACAAAAAAAAAATGTATCCTTTCTGAAAAGGCCACAATAAGTTTCGTTCAAGCTTGTAGTTGCAGTGTTGGACTGTGAGGCAGTTTAAGAAGCATTGACTCTTTTGTCTTTATATATTTTTACTGTGTTTTAGGACATATCTGCCAGAATGTAACGGTCTAAATGTTGCTTCCACAGTGGCTGTGTGGAGTGGTGTGAATATTGCTGGAGTTTCTCTGCAAAACCTCAACCCAAATATGGGTGCAGATGGCGACAGCGAGAACTGGAAGGATGTGCATAAGCAGGTGGTTGATGGGTAAGTGTGATGCAGTCCTACTCACCGACTGTTATTCATTGGATTGAAATTGTTTTTAGAGCTTTTACATAATATAATGGTAAAGATTGGTGCCAGCTTAACCCTTTAAAAGTAGTTAATAAATCAATTTAACCAAACTATGAAGGCCCAACAATCTATATTGTGTTTCATGACTTTGCAGTGCTACTTTTCTGGCTGCTCCATGATGCAAATGTTTACTCAGTTGCTCCATTTGACATTGTGCCATTATTTTGTCAGCCACCGAATGTGACTTATCTTGGAGTAGCCATGTAGAACACAATAGGTTACCTTAGCATGAATGTCAAGGTATCAGATATATTGAAAGACTCGAGTCTTGAACAAAGGAGGGTCAATTTTCCCAATGTTTGTCTTAACAAGAGGTACCAATTGGGAAAGACCAGCCAGCATGTGGTACTAATTCCTGTATCTTTAAAACGGGGTTTCTATGATAATGCGGGGATTTATTTTCCATGAGAAGAAGGTGGAAGACAATGGGAGTGCCTGAATCTTGTTCAGGATGTTTGAAGTTGTCATAATCTTCATGTCTGAACATTGCAGGGCCTATGAGGTCATCAAGCTAAAGGGCTACACCTCCTGGGCTATTGGCATGTCTGTGGCTGATTTAGTGGAGAGCATTATGAAGAACCTGCACAAAGTTCATCCTGTGTCCACACTTGTCCAGGTACGAACGAAACCAGGAAGTGCATTTCCATTGTCGGTAAAATAGTATTGTTCTAAGAGCTGATTTCCTTCTACTTTCCCTTGGATAGGGAATGCATGGTGTGAAGGATGAGGTTTTCTTGAGCATCCCGTGTGTTCTGGGCAACAGTGGCCTGACCGATGTCATTCACATGACGCTGAAACCCGAGGAGGAGACGCAGCTGGTGAAGAGCACCGAGACCCTGTGGGGTGTCCAGAAGGAGCTCACTCTGTGAAGAGCTCTCCTTTAAAACCTTAAACACTCCTGAATAGTCCCAGCAAATACTCTGCGGTTGATCCCCTCCCTTACGTCTCGTTTCTTTCCCAGAGCAACAAGACTTCTGAATATAATAAAAGTCAAAGTGTCTATAGCTAAGTCATTCAAAGATGGGTGTTAACACTTATATGCTCGCACACTGATATCGTTTTGCTTTTCCAACCCCCCCCACCTCACCCACCTGTCCTCGTCCATCTGTGGCCAAGAAACATTTACCCCCTGTATTTAAGGTCAATCTGTTTTGAGTAGAGTGGATATCTGTTTACTACTCTCTACTACAAGAACTTCAGACCGTTGCATTTTAGTTGGATGTAATTTGTGTTCTGTCGGTTGCTGTTTTTCGCTGCGTTCTCTGTGCACTGTATTTGTTAATTCTGTGGTTGTAACTAGTCGATTTTTCCACTTGGTAATCTCTGTTTTGTAAGCGTAACAGAGACATTCCATTCTCTATAAGGAGTGACCATTACCAACTTAATCATAACACTGCCACATATTATCACTGGGCTAAAATCCTGTGATACCAAAGTACCTTTTATTTCAAAAAATATGCAGTCCACTGAAGCAAACCTAACCACAAGTGCACTGACATGTAGGTGAGGTTACTGGTGATACAGAGCTAATTTACCCAGAGAGCCAGTGGAGTCTAGTCAGACAGCATATTTACCTTTTGATGAGGAAAAAAAAATGACATTTCTGAGATTGTTTGCCCACAGAAATGCCCAAAGATTTTATATTTAACTCCAAATATAGATTATATTTAAGGCTGTAATGCAAAAAATACATTAAATGCTGCTGTGTTCAGATATATTGTACCACTTAAAGAGAAACTGTTTCTGTCATGGCAGCTGGATATTTTTATTTGCTGTAACATCAAGTAAACCTGCCAGAATACTACCAGATGTCTATTATTTATTTCCAGCTGGTAGAGCATCACTGTGGCCTATTTAGTAAATGTCAAAAGGATGCTGACAAATGTGATCAAGGTCCCCTTTGTCCGTTCATGTTATTTAAAGTCACAAAATCAGTGGTACCAAACCAGATCCAAATAGCACAAACTCAAAGAACTGGACCTTCCTGTTTGTGTAAAATGGTTTTGTGGATGTTTAAAGGAAGACCTGTCTTCCATAACTACCGCTTTCCAGTACTTTTCATGTTCCTTTTATCTATGAATAAGAACCAACTTCCAAAAGTTTGTTGGTTTATAAATATTACCGCATAATAAATTCAGACAATTCATTAAATCAACTTTAATTTTAATGCTTTACATAAATCTACAGATATAAAAGAACAGGTGGTCTATGGTTGAACTGAAAACAAGAAAAATAAGATTCTATGATACAATTCAAAGTGCATTTAGTAAAAGGCTAATTTAAAAGACAAAACTTTACATAACTTAATATTGATTAGTTTAATAGTTTTTTGTACCCTTTAGCCCTCAATGTTATTCACAACCTTCTAGTGAAAACCAAATGTTCTCAGCAGGTCTGAGCATAAGTGGATAGCAACCAAAGAGAGAATACCTTAATATTACAAATGCCAAGGCGGTACAAAGTGAAACTACTTAACTTAAATGACTTCTCAACGCACTCAAACTGATGTATAAGCCTGGGTTTGAGACATTATCTAAAACCTTTGGACTATCAGAAGGGGAAAATGTAGAGGATCAGATGCTGAAGCTCAGTAACTGACCCATATGTGACAAAGTCCATGTAGGTTATAATCTTCAGTGTAGAAATGATTCCAAGATTACAAAATATAACTCAACTTCCACAGCATAAAACCTGAGGCCTGGCCCACGTCATTTAGGGGACCCTCTGTGGGTGTTTCCGGTTTAGAAACATAAATACTCATGTTGGGAAAGGAACAGAACTCTAAAACCTGTTCAAGCAGTTTTCCCCAATGTTAACTGAGGCTAACCAGACAAAATACCTAGTTCACCAAAATGACCACATTTATTAATGGATGGAGTGAAGGATGCTGTATTCAAATCACCAGCCTTAGTGGAAACCAATGTCAACTGCAGCATCAACATTACTGTTGTAGAAGCTGCATGCACTGTACACACAGGCTTTAACTCATATTACACCTGTCTCTCATGTGTGTCAAGCAGCTTCCTAAATCAACCACACAATGAAATTCACAAAGATACCAGGTTTTTTTTTATGAAATCAAAGTAATTGCTGATCATCTGGATTGTGTTTGTGACCTACCATGGTGCCAAATATAAAAGAGGCCACAGTCAGACATTACAGAATTCTTCATAAATGCTTTTTCTCATTTTCTGTTAAAAAGAGGCAGCTGGTTGGTATACAAGAAGACTGTAGAAAGGAAATAAACAGCAGGAAGAAGAGTAGGAGTGTGAATATACGCCTGTTTCCGAGCGGTCATTGTGGGTCAGTACAGGTCACTTAGGCCAGCAGTCTTGCGAGCTTTCTGCATTAGAGCTCGAAGCTGGAACTGTTTCCTGGACAGAAGGCGTACATGCTGCAAGAGAAGAAAACAAGAGTGAATGTGGAAACCACTACAGAAAACTAAGGTCAGCAGATACCAGGGATGCTCTTCACTGAGCTACCTTGAGGAAAACCTCCAGATCTATGACACCTCTGCGCAGGGCCTCTCCCAGGTAGAAGATTGTATCTTCAATTGCATTTTCTTCTGCATACAGATTCAGAATCTGCTTGTACAGAGGAGCTGTGGGCACAATGACATCATCTATGTCATTGTTCTCTGATTGGTTCTCCATTTTCTCCAAGGCTTCAGTTAATTCCTCATCCTTCTTCTTCAGCAGCTCAATGTTCCTGTCAACATCAGTCTGTTGGAAGCAACAAAATTAGAGGACAATAAAACATTAAAGGAGGAATAAAAAAAGAAGAACTGCAACAGACAATCTTACCACTTCCTGGTCAAGTCTGGAGATCATCTCCTCCAGCTTCTGATGCCCTTTCTTTAGATCTTCCTCTGTTCGCTTCAGGGCATCCAGCTCTGCTTGAGCTCTGTCCATTTCTTCTTTCATTCTCCAGCGAAGTTTGTCACTTACGGCTGAAATCAGCGACGCGCGAATGGTGTCTTCGCCAATGGTGCCGTCCCTGGTTGGCCCTTAGGAAACACGAATTGAAAATACTCTGATACAGTGAGGTAAAGCATAACTTCACTATACCAGCATGTTGAGCTTGGACCTCTCCACTTTGAAATTGGTAGTTATTGTAGTGTTTTAATAAGACTAAAAGAATGTATATTTAACACTATTATTAGTATAATATTTATATATTTTTTATATTATCCATTATATTAACATTACTTGGACAGGCTAGTTTAGAAGTAAACAATGTCAGGCTATGCATTGTAAATGTAACAGATTTCTGAAAAGCACTTGTGTCTTAAGTCAGCATCATTAATGTCTGTTGACTTTTATGGCAGGCAAAACCAGCTTCTTCCATCACCAAAGGAGTCACCTAAAGTTCTTCCTGCATGCTGCTGAAGGAGCAGCACTCACCACTGTAGAACAGTCTTTGTTTAAGATATTCTCAGTGTGTGTTGAGACAGTCTGTGGGGGGCAGGGACAGACCATCCAGCACTTTGGCCTTTAATAAGCGCCACTCCAGTTACAGCTGTGGCCTTTCAGAAGCTACTCGGCATACCACTGAAGTCACCAGGAGGGTGAGAGAGTGTAAGTAAAAAGGTCAAGGGTCCTCATTTAGGGTTGGATGAGGATCATGGAGATTTAAAGAACTTTATGAACAAAATTAAGATATTCCATGACTTGAGATACTGTGTTCTAAAGTAAGTCAAGAAAAACCAGATGAAGTGCAGATGATTACGGTTTGTGAATCTGCATATTTCCCCCAATATTAGCACAAACTTTGGAAAAACTCTGCTCAAGCTATCATAGATGCACATATAAGAAGAGATCTACCTGAAGCATAAAAAGGCTACATCTAATACATACCCACTGTGGAGACTGGAGTCTGAGTTGGATAGTGTCCAGGTCCAGCGGTGGCTGGATACGAGTTCCCAGCAGGGTACTGGTAAGCTGGGTAACCTCTGAAAAGAGTTGCATTATTAAAATGACAGTTCTTTATATTTTTCCATTTAAAAACAAAACTTTAAAGATAAAAACACTAGAAGCCAACTCTAGCTTTTTTATTATTTTTTTTGCTCACATTTTACACTATTTTGCCATAATAATGCTCTATTGTGTCCTTCTAAGATAAAAATAAGGTAATTTCTGTTTAACATAATCAATAATGAGTTGACAGTGCTCCAAACTCCCTTGTTGCAGAACCAGAGATCCAGAGTAACTTTTGATCTAGCTTACCAAGAATAAAGTCAACTGAAAAGGTTCAACTTGGATCAAAATCTCCCTGAACTAGAAATGAGTAATTAGAGTGAGCATAGACTAAATAAACAAAATAATTAATCCATTTACCCTAGGTACACTTGGACTGAACTCTCTTGATCCAGAACTCGGTTACCATAAGAACCCTTGACCTAGTTAAACCAGATCACTGGGTCACTTGGACCAGAGCCCTGCTCCTTCAGAACTGGGTAACAAAGAAGATTTTGGACTAATTTTACCCAAGACGAGCTCCACTGTTTCTGTGTAAACTTGAACTCTTTGAGGGGTCTTCATGTGAGCTATTAGGTCTTCATGTGAGCTATTAGGTCTTTATGTGAGTATTTATCTAGAGGTACACATTAGTTACAAGTTAAAATTCAAGACAGCATTTAGAGATATTTGATAGGAATGTTATGAAAATATATGTTTAGCCTTAAAGCTGCAGTATGTAGGTCGTACACCTTTTTTCAGGTTTTTACCTAATTGTTTAAACTGTGATTATGTCATTACAGTATAATATGATGCAAATTATAATTTGTGACTTCACATCTTATATTAACTTAAGTGCAGGCCTTTGTTGTGGATATTTATATATAAGGCACAAATGTAATCAATAATAAAAACACATGTCTGACAATTGGATGAATAAAAACAACACAAAGTAAACACCACGGCACTTGGTTGTTAGAAAACACATTATGCAGGCTGTGACAATGTAGAAACATCTTACCCTGGATTGGGATTTTGCCCATAGGGTGAGACTGCAGGCATGCCAGGCATATATGAAGCTGAGGAAGACAAAAGGTATTTCAGAGTAATTAAAAAGTATATTTTTGAGGATGAAATAGTTAAAAAACTGTAACTCCAGGGAAGATTTAGCTCAAGTCCTGATGAGCGACTATAGTATGTGAGCCCCCCCTGGTGCTCAAGGTAATAAATGCATTGAATGAAATATGATGGTAGGAAAGAAAAAGACAAAAGATGACGAGAAATTTTGATGCAAAGCCTACTTAATTAGAGGGACTGGTAAAATTGCTGTAAATTATAATAGAATAGTATAGAATTTGAATAAAATTCTTACAACTTTATCAAAACAGACTTAAATCAATAAGTGATGTATTTAATAGCATGTATCCTCTACATATCACGTATTATTTCATCTTTGTTACCATAAGAAATATTTACCATGTGGTCCCAAAAGGTAATCCTTCCTATAACAAAATGTGTCTAAAATAAATTATGTCACTGACATAATTGATGTGGCAAAAATATAAAAAAAACTTTTAGCTAAACCGATAGTTACCATGATGAAACTTTAGCTCACTTACAGTTCGGGGGTCCAGCTGCTTGAAAGCTTGGGAAGGGGGGTTGTGTGGTGGGACGGGAAAACACAGGCGGCTCCTCTCCAAACACGACAATCATCACCTGAATCAGGCCATACAGGTCTGACTGAGGCTGTGAAGCACACAGAGATTTGTTTTATGAACTAGGGCAAAAAATAAGTAAGAATTTTGTTTTAGTTTTCTTTCTAATCTGGATGTGGTGGAGAAAACCCTAAAATACTACGATTCAGTGGTTCACAACAGGGCTCTTTACACTGGAGGGCCTGGCTGCCAAGTTTGAAATTCCTGATTTCAAACTTTGGCTGAAGTGGTGCTTGTAATGTCAGTCTCCAGTGTGGCAGGAGAGCATGTGCAGTGATATCGGCCCATCCAGGACCTACCATATTACCACATTGTTTTGCAAACATGTGTTACGTCTTGTAATATTTGTAATAAATGCAATTTATTATTTTGACTTTGAATTCAGGCCAACTCCCAGAGGAGACTATTGACATAAAATATTGAAAATATTTTCAGCAATTTCTCACTTCTTTTTAAAATAAAATCAATTAAATCTGGAAATCAGATTTGGTGTAAAAATGTAGCAGATTTTACTTTTAAGTCATATCACCAAGCCCTACTAGCTACTCATATGTTATGTGGTTTGAGCATTCAGCCCTAAATATTCTCAAAGCTTTCACACATGCCTCTTCTGGTCAGGCACAACCAGAACTACAGATATCTAAAAAAATCTAATTCTAATTATTTTATTATATTGACCGTTAACACCATACTTACATGTTTCCACTCATGTAGATAAGGGAGGTAAATTTTGCCATTGGCATCAATGTGCTTGCCCGTCTTAATCATCATGGTACTGGTTGGTTTTACAAAGCATATAGGCGGGTTATATGGATATGTGTCCAGCAGCCACAAACACACTGGGATGTTGTAGACATTGCCTAGAGAAAAGTGAAAAAGTGTACTATTAAATTAAAGGGATGTAGTTTGTGGATATTGTCCTCTTGCCTATAACCAGTGACTTTGTCCTGTGTATTAATTGCAGGATCAATGTTATATAAACTTAATGTACAATTATGCTACATATTCTTTTGCCATATTTTTTTATTATTATCAAGCGAGGAAAAATTATTTTACCTCTATAACTCACAGGGACAGTCCCAGTCAAGCTCATCAGGTCTCTCGATGAACCGTCATTAAACACTAGAACATAAGAAGATGCAAATCCTCATATGAACATGCAGGGTAAAAATCGACCAAGCTGACAAAAATAGAGAAGTAGGTATAAGTTAGTGTACCATAAGCATCCATAACCGGCTTCAGGTCCTTGTACTGGGAGATGACGTTGGTAATCTCCCGAACAGTCAGATCTCTGTATTTATATTGCTGAACAACAAAAAGAAAAGCAGTGAAATGAACGTGAGGAATAGGAGTACAGCTTAGTTCAGCTAACATTTCTGACCATTGACAAAATTGAGCCTAAGAATTATCTTGTTGCTTTGCTGATCTTTAATTTTGTTCAATAGCATATGAGATACAACTCACTGTGAAAACTACAGCAAAACTGCAGATTAATATTTTTATCTACAGTTGTGATTTTTTTTTTACCTCTACATAAAAGTAGATGCCACTCATGATGAAGCTGAAACATTTATGCAATTATCAAAATGCGAGATTATTTGTACATTTTGTGACGGCAAAACAAAAAACAATACACTGTACTAAAGTTATTAGCACCTTTATCAAAGCTATGAAATATCAAGTGAACTATGGTGGGTTAGTTCAACATTGCAGATTTTCCGCAAGCATTACTTAGTGACGCATATTTATTATTATTATTAAAGCTAAACAAGTTCATTCTGTAAGGTGGGACATTAATAAATAAAGAATATGATCATGTCACAACCTGAAAATTGCAGTTGACGTATAACGTGCGGCTAAATATATTTTTAAAAGTACAACTCGCATTAGCGTGAGGTATCTCGACAAAACGGATCACATCATTGTACCTGTAAAGCAAAACTTTACATTGTAACAAAAAAATCTGTTTCCTGGACGGCAATTCCGCGGAATATTAGCCTATTTACGGTCGTGGTCATATCTAGCTAACGTAACCCATAGCCGTTGAGAGCAAAGCCTACCTTCAGCATTTTCTTCAGAGCGCTTTCGTTGACAACCGCCATATTTCTTGACGTGTATTTAAATCGCTCTTAATAATAATTGGAGTCTGAACAGTTGATATTTTATCCCAGCTGCTCTGACAAGCAACATAAACTGAAGTTATTAGCTAGCAAGAGTTAAATGCTAGGCTAATAGTAGCCTAGCCCAGAGACGACTACAGACAGTCCTCGCGTTTCCTTAAAATTATTCCAGGTCAGTTTAAGCAATATCTCTGAGTTACAACTTAGCAATAGTCCACTTAATAACCAGTATGAAAAGCTAAAACAGCAAATTAGGAGTACTAGAAAATTATACAAAACTAGATTCCGACACTGTATAAAAGAAATGTCCGGGTGTCTTCTTAACTATTTCCGGTCTATGACGTAAGGTGTTGTCGTTAATGGTGACGTCTTTTTTCCGTAATTAGCTTGCCGTAGGTCAATTTCAATACAAATTTTTCACTCTAAATTTTTACTGTGTAAAAATACTTAAGTTGCGAGAATTAAAAGATAATGAAATATAATAAAATGATTTTCATTCATAAAATGAAATGAAATTTAGTTGACTGCAAAAACAAAAACAAATCTGAATTTCAGAATCTAAATAACATGCTGGCCAAAATATAGGGTTAATGGTAAAATTTCGCACAAAGAAAATATTTGCAGCAATAAAAATAACAAAAATAAAAAAAATGTGCATGTTATAAAAAAAGAGCTTTGGTTTAAGGGTGTGTACCCTCAACTCAGTTATCACAATTTTCTTATAGTTCCCAAGACTTAACTAGACTTAACTAGTTTTTTTTAAATAAGAAATACCATACTGTGTTTGTCTCCATGCTCACTAAAATGAATAGTTTTCAGAATTATTAAATGAGTGTAGTCTAAATCCCTGTTAAAATGGTGATCATTTCAGAATATCTTCCACTGTTAATATGCTGTATAGCTTGTCATCATCAGTGTGTGAATGTGTGAGTGAATGGAAATAACTGGTTTCATTCAAAGAGTCTTTGAAGGTCCTGAAAAGCGCTTTACAAGTCTGATTTCATTTCATAAATTCAGTGAAAAAAAAACTAGTTAAGTCTTGGAAACTATAAGAAAATTGTGATAACTGAGTTGAGGGTACACACCCTTAAACCAAAGCACCTCTGAAGAACCTTTTGATCATTTATTCATTCCAACTTCCTTGGGATAACCCATATTTTAACTTGACAATATTTGTCCTCTTTTCCATTTAAAGTTTTTTTAATTACTGAAGATATTTGAGGTTACCTAAGCCACCAAACTAACACAACCTTTCTTTGGATATTTCTCCTCTAGATTTGTTTTTGTTGTTGTTGATATGCCAACCTGACCAAAAATTAAAAGATCAGGAAATGAATTATTTGTATTTCACGTTGTTAAATCAGAACCAGAGTTTTATCTGGCATTTTCACAATAAATGTTGTTATTGTTTTCCATTATTTCACTTCTGAAATAATGGAAAATCATACTGTTCCATAAATTCTCCTTGACTAGATTTTTTATTAAGCTCCCTGTTTTTAACATTTTGTCTCAAGTAACAATTCTTCATTTAACCATGTTCCATCTTATCTGACACAGATATATCCAAAACAACAGTGATTTCTTTGTAAAAGTATTTTATTTACACCAAGAAAAGAAATAATCCTTATTACATCTTTGAAAAGTTGTGGTTAAAAGTTACAAACATTTCAAGCAAAGTAAGTTGGATATTAAAGATTAAAAAAAACTTATCAGCTTGTGCAGTTCTATTTTTCTATTCTCTCAAAACATTTTTGCAATTAAAATAAGAATATTTACATGCGTGAGCTGTATTTGGTTGTATGTGACTTCTCTGTTCAAAGGTCCATGTAAAATCACCAGTCAGTGCAAACAAGGTATTTTATAGGGTAGTTGTAAAGTAATTCAAGACAGTGTGAAAATGGTGGATTGAAGACCGACAGACAAGCCATTTCCACAAGACCTAGCTAAAGACTGTCCTAATGTTTATACGTAAACTTTACACAGACAACAATGTACATTGTGCTGTTTTGGTTTTGATTTTCAGTTAGTGGGCTATACATGCGTTTTAAGCCTATCTTTTCATAGAGTAAAACACCATTTTTTTTTACACATATTGTACAAATATACACAAAAACACTAACAACTGGTTTCATTTTCATGCTGGAAAGGTTGGCCATCTCCTCTGAGTAAAGACATGCAATATCTCCCATCTGCTTCTTTATGGAACTGCAGCCAACCTATATATAACAACAGTTTACAGTAAATAACATGTCAAAAATTCAGTTATAATTTCAAAGCGGAAAGATCGTTGTTGGCCAGTGCCAGAATCGGAAAGACAACTGGTATTTAACTCAGAGCTATTGGTTTGAAACCTGTTGGAGTGTTACTTACATGAGGCTTGCTCAGGTTCTGGATTGGAACGCATTGTTAATGGAGGAACCTCCCCAAAAAAGAGAGCCATCACCTGCAGTAGGCTAAATAAGTCACATTTACCCTGGTAGAGGAAAGAAAAACATCTCGGTGAAGTGTGAATGTCACTACCCAGAAACAATAACCTAAAAATATAGATTTGCTTAATCAAATTCATAGTTTAGTCAATTAAAAATAAATTCTTGTTTTTTTTACCTTCTTCCAATCTTTCAAGTAAGGTATTGTGACCTCACCATCACCAGATATGTACTTTCCTTTAACAACAGCCATTTCACGTGTGGGCTTCACATAACACATCGGTGGAGAATTGGGGTAGTTTGGCTGAATCCAAACACATATGGGGATGTTGTAGGTCTTGTCTTACATAAAAAACAGAGGAAAGATTATAAATATAACTCAGGCAACAGAAAAGCGCACTGCTTTATGGTCTTTCACTGTTGGTCAAGCAACAATAATGAGGTTATCTGTTGTACATGGTTCAAAGTACAAACTCAGTTACCTGAAAACACCACAGGAATGGTTCCCGTAAGGCTCATCAAGTTTTTTGTGGTTCCGTCTTTGTACACTGTACAAAGTAAACCAAATATCAGATAAACGTAATATCAGATGAAATTATAATTTCTTCTGTTGTATAGATTCACAATGTTGAGACTGACAAAAATATTTGAGTCGTTATTTTGTCGCATACCGTATTCATCCATCACAGGCATGAGGTTTTTGAAGTAAGTCATGGAGACATACATTTGATGAGCCACATGTTTTCGCGGATATGCCTTTAAAATACATACAACAAAGCAAAGCTATAACAATGGTTTTAAAACCGAAAAAAATGTGCTCATGACTATTAGTTAAACTGAAAAAGAACTTACCCTAGGGAGCATTTTCCTTATCATTTCCTCATCGAATAACATGATAAATGTAGATTTCTCTTTGAAAACACTTCAAAAAAGAACAAAAGAATGAGAAAGGGCCTCTCTTTGCAATCAACTTTCAACCTGACTGCCTTGAGGACAACCTCCTGTCTTTTATAACCCTGGACAGCCAGGAAGTGAACAGACCCACGATTATGCAAATGACTTGATGTACAAAGAATGATACATCCCGCGTGGCTTTGAAAAACAAGAAAATGTGTTTTTCTTTTTAGATCCATTTTGCAATGCAGCAGCCATGAATGATTTTTGCTTTTTAAAGAAAATAATCTACGGTAAGTAATTCAGCGCTGCCATTAAGGTTGCAACATAACAGTCAGATACAGCTAGAGATAGCAATAAAATGCTGCTACCAGAACAAAATGTCCTATTAAAAGCCTATGAGAAATTTTAATTATAACTAAGATGATCTTTTCCAAGAATCTTACAAGAGTAATATTGTTATATAATTGTTGTCTCCAGTTGAGGTGGAGCAATAAATTAAAACACAATAACAAAGATGACCTATTTTAAGGTCAACAGCATAGCTTCCTTTAAGCTATACTGATAAGGGAATATGCAATGATCTTTCTCTAGGTTTTAATTTTATATTAAAAACTATGGTGTGTGCATTTAAGAACATTTTTTTGCAGATTGTACGTGACTAAAACTCTTTGCTTTAACTGTATTAACTGTAATGTTCTTGACCCACTTTGCTCCACTATGTTATCACATTTTGCAGTCCTAATCAGGCATAATGGTATGATGACCTGCCCAATACTTGTGCTGATCCTCTTCTTGTTCCCAAAACAGCCCTAACCAGTTAATAGACTAATTAGAACACTGAGTGTGTGCTGCCGTATCTGTTACCATGTTAGCAGCAAATCTACATCATGTCTAGTTTATTTAGCATCCACATTTAGCTATAGCAACACAGCTATTCTTACAGTAGTCCACACCTCACATGCTTCATATATTTTCAAATAAATTCACAGGTGTTCTAGTTCAAACAATACATGTGAAAAACTCAAGTAGTGAGTAGCTTAATCTTAGCTGAAAGCTGTCCTAATGTCATGCATTTTTGTGAGTTGCAAATTGATGTCTCATGGATTAGATGTGTTTGTTTAGCACATCCAGCATATGACCGTTTGTTTATTTTTTTTTAACAACTCTCAAACCGGCCCTTAATTACTCTTTTTTTTGCCTTTTGTCAAGACTTATTATATTTCTGAAAGAGCCAAAAGCCACCCGCCACCCCACGTCATTAGATCCCCGTCCTTGGATACGTTTGATGCAAACAAAACCAGCAGTTACAGAGATGCTTTGACCTAGATTTCTGGGTTTCCCAATGTGGACCTTGTCAAACTTTCTGTCTGAACATCTGTGATCACAGAAAGGCTATTCATGCTTTCTCTGAACCCAGTTGGGTTTCGTCTCCGGGTTCCTTTAGCTTTGGCTTCCCCAGGTATCCTGTCTGCCCAAGAATGTCACTGTGATGCTGGGGCACTGCTGGATCTTTAGTATGCTCTAGTCCAGACATTTTAGTTGTTCTTCTCTCTAGAATCCAGAACCGAATTGTGAAACAATAGTATTGCTAAATAAGATGTCTCGTCTCAACCACAGGCAGACCAAGGCAAATAAAATACTCGTGCAGCAACTTTAAGAGATCAGGTTGTAAATAACAAATAATGCAACTTAACCCAAGTTGCCCAACAATCTGTGTATCTTTAAATGAATGTGCGCGTTTGTAAGTGTAATTAGATGAATGTGGATTTAGAGTAAAGTCCTGGAGTCAGAACCAGAATAGCTCTTTGTGAGTTGAGCCCATTTGACATTATTTTAGAAGTGTCTTAAGAATTTACATTTAAGCATATTACATGTACCTGTTGAAGGCACTTTTTTTAAATAACAAATCTTCCTTATTAAAACTGGTCTGATGTAATGTTCTAATTTTAAA
The DNA here is from genome assembly GCA_903067075.1 of Micropoecilia bifurca. Classification (NCBI taxonomy): domain Eukaryota; kingdom Metazoa; phylum Chordata; class Actinopteri; order Cyprinodontiformes; family Poeciliidae; genus Micropoecilia; species Micropoecilia bifurca. Next base: position 18,617 of record CAEGAF010194860.1, read on the forward strand.
TGTCATGCTTTCATTAAATTTGTGAATATGTTTCACATAGTGATACAATTCTTTAAATAAATGAACCTTTCAATAATATTGAAATCTATTGAATGGCTTTGTAGTGTTCTTCACATCACCTTTCCACAATGCTATGATCAGCAAACAGATCTATATCTATATAAGCCATTTATCATGCTCTATAGTTTGGTGGTATGAATACAGGCCACAGCCTTTAATTTATTCATTTCACACAATACACGCATCGGCCCGTAGATGGCAGCAGAAAAAAAGAAAATGAAAAGTGGGAAAGATTCATCTTGACATCTTTATTCTTGTCCTGCAATACATTTGCCACATTTTTTTAAAGAGTAAATACATTTTAAATAGCTACACAGCTGACATTTTCACAAAATTCTTTCACGCCTCTATTCCACGGTTTGCAAGGGGAGAAACGAGCCTTTGAGCTCGTTACGTTTGTGCAAACCATCACCTGCCCCATCTCAGTGGTCCATACAGTCTTTGTCATGCTTGCCAAAGTTTTAAACAAGTTCGTATGATGTAGGTGATTTGGTGGCCGAGTTTTGCAACAACATGCTGCTGCTTTTCCTAATGCGATTGGGGGTTGTGTGCATAGATTTGTGAGACTATGATTATACTATAGGTGAGCTGTTGTAAAAATAATAAAAAATAAAAAGGGGAGGTTTTTCCACCACCATGTTACAAACTCCAGTTTTTTCATCCCCCCCAGTTAAAGGTGGGGTCAATGATAATCCCCTACATCATTTTCATAATCTTAACGCAAAGTGTCTTTCGAACCAAATCTAAAAGAACCAAGCACATTCACAGTTTGTGTCTTTTCTCTGGAGGAGAAATGAACAAGTAATTAAAAACAAACTGGCCACCAGAAACCACGTGATGACCAGACTGGTCAATATTTCTGGTTTTTGACTGTACAACAATCAGCTAAGACCAGACGTAATATAAAATGCAGCCAAGAAAAATTTGAAATAATTCAATGAAACCTGAAAATATGCCCAAGATCCACAAGTGAAGCTAATTTCAAAACCTGCTAAAGACATTTCCACATATGATAAATCACTCCGGTAATTTCTTTTTAAACTAGATCCATTTTGGCAACACGTTTTATACCAGTTCATTTCTCACTTGACATGTCATGTATTTTAACAAGTAAATACCCAATCCAGAAAGATGCTGTTACAGAAGAGCAAAACATAATAATAACCTGTAGTGTTTTTTTTGTATGATTTTGTTTAACACAATCAAATATTTTCAGATCAATCAACAAAGAAAATAGCAAACATCAGCTTGTTGCTAAGCGTGAGGTAAAGACTACATAAAAGATAAGGCAAAATAAACACAAAAGTCTCATTTAGGCAGCAAACAAATTAGTTATGGAGAGCACAAGCCTAGAAGCATAAAAAAAATGTACAAGCAACACACTCCTGTAAACCACCATCAATCATCTGTTTCACACATTAGTCCCACATGTACAGTAAATATGCTTTCATAAAATAAGCACCTGACTTGCTGTCGCCCCCTTAAAAGAGCTGTAGGTGGCAGAGAGAGAGGAACTTGAGGATAGAACGGTGTGTGTGTGTGTGTGTGACAAAAAAGAAAAGAAACTGACGTTGGACTCTGAGGCAGGACTTGTGTGCTACAACAGTCTGCAACACCAACTTCTGACACACCTTACTTTGGCTGCCAGGACAAGTTAGATGAGCCCTTCCTGGACCTTGGTTCCTGAGCCTTTATGATTTAAAGAAGCAAATCTTGCAGTCTGAGAATAGGAATCATTCACAAGTAAGCACTGTAAACACTAGTTACAGAAATGAAATGTTGAAAAAAAAAAAAAAAAATCAACAAACAAAAAAAAACCATTAACTTGCACGTTTTGCACGCGCCACAACTTTCCTTGTGAAACCAAACTGAAATGGAGAAGAAGTCTAAGGAGGTGTATTTCCAACACTTAAAAGTTTGGAGGCTGGAGTTCTATTGCACCAGAACGTACGTACGCTAGCCGTCACAATTATTATTTTGCAAAGACATTTCACAATGAGACATTTGTAATTAGTGAATGCAGGTACATCCTTGAAATTAACCCATTTCAGTAATCTCCCTTCAACACGTCTATCCCAAAAGAACCTTCTACCATTTCAAAGAGAGGTCAATAAAAATACCAAAGCAGGTGGCATGTGAAATAAGCACTGTTCCAGTGGCTTTCAAATCTACCAATCACAACAAAAATCCACACTTTTTCTTTACAGTTTACACTAATTAGTAAGAAAAAAAAAGTTTTTTCTTTCTCCCCCCCGTAGAACAGTCCAATAACAGGAGCCACCGAAGGAAACCCAGCACAGGTAGAGCGAGTGCATGGAGGCTGATTATTTATGCAGTGTGACAAGAAAAAGTAACAGTTCTTTCCAGTTGTTTTCCCAAATGAAAGTCAGTCAGTACTTCCAGAGGCTCTGTAGGGAGAGGGGGATTAGGTTTCAAGGCAAGAGGGAGGGAGTAGGAAACACCCCCTCTTCACAACCAGTGTCGAGACTGAAAACAATAAGTTAGCAAGAGAAACGTGGAGCAACACAGCTTGTTCCAAGTCGTTAGTGGTGTTGCTCACAGGTCGATGCAGACCAAAAAAAAAAAAAAAAGGGTAAGAAATTAGGAGATGGGACCAATCCAGTTCAGCTAGCCACTCAGGCAACAGTCCAAAAAAAAAAAAATCCTCTTTTTCAGAAGAGTCTATGGTTCAGTCAGCCATGTTGGTTTCCTTTATGAGCTTTCACTTCAGTCATCATCCTTTAGTTAAAGTTCATGTGTCATCTTTAGGTTGTTTAATCCGTCACTTCTCGACTTTATGCTGCAGCATTTCTCCTCAACATGTAAATGGAGAGCTGAAACGCAAAACAACAGAAGACGGAACTGAAATCTTATCATTTCGGGAAAAAACAAAACAAACAGAATTCTGTATTCAGTCACATGCAGAGCCGCTGAACGACTTATATACACGCAACATGGGTATGAATGTTATGGTCATGTTGGAATGTAAATGATGCAATTGAAAATTAATTTTTTGATTTTCAGTTTTAAAAAGCAACATACCCTATTGTGCTGGATTCCATATTAAGAAACTTGTGGAGGGACGCTGACCCAAATTGGTTGTGTGTAATTTTGACCACATGTGGATCAGAGGGAAAATCCCAGACAAACTAGGGAAGTCAAGCTCTGTTTTAAAAAATAACATTGTTTGTTGTATTATTAGAGAATTAATGTAATGCAACAATTATTTGCTGAATCCTTGATTATATGTACTAATCCACACAACTCTGCACAAGATGAATGGATAGATATTTTAATATGAATCGTTTAAAAAAAAATAACCCAAAAAACCCCACACAGTTTCCATGACATTCATACCCATGGTGTATACAAACCTTTTACCGGACCAATGGAGGGACAGTTACTGAGTTCATAATGTTTTACCTGCATCACGATACCACACATCTGCAACTCATACAGTCCTGGCCGCTCTCATCAGGTGGGTTCAGCTTCCTCAGCTTGTGCTGTCTTATTTCCCTCACCAGTGTGTAGAAGGCGTCCTCCACTCCCTGCCAAGCACACACAAACAGGGTTACAGAAAAATTGAGGCTCTTACCTCGAGAAAAACCAAAGGTGTATCTTTTATAACTAGCAGCAGGTGTGCCCATCAGCTGATAAAACTACCATGGCAACCCCTTCACCGCTTCATGGCAAAACAGTGATCTATATGCTAAATCTTTGGGTTGAAAATGCGAGTGACAAAGAATCAACAGGTTCTAGCCTGAATGCGAGTGTATAAGTACCTACAAAATAATGTGTGACAGTGAGTCACAGACAGTGGGAGCTTTGCTGCAACTGTTCCTAAGAAGGCTTTATAAACGATGTAGCTCTAGGCCAAGGTAAGCTAGCCATGACTCACCGCTTGCAGCATAATAAAAATGTTCTCGACTACAAAAATTACATCACACCACAGGCCGTGCAGCGCTTTGTGTGCTTGAATATGTGAAAAGTAAAATGCTGAGACCAAATTTAGAGTGCTGCCGGCTGTAATGGATTGGATTTAACGCATAATGCAAATGCATATTTGCCCAATTAATACATAATACAAAATATGACTTTAAGGTTTGGGGAGGTGGGAGGGGGAAAATACACATCATTGAAAAAAAAACAAACAGAAAAATAGGAAACAGATTCTGAACACCTACCTGTCGTGTCTTAGCCGAGGTCTCAATGTAAGGGATGCCGTAGGAGCGAGCAAGCTCCTGGGCTTGCCTCGTGTCCACTGTGCGTGCTGGGAGGTCACATTTGTTTCCCACAAGCACCATGGGAACATCATCAGAGTCTTTCACACGCTTGATCTGTTCTCTGTGAATTGAAAGATTGCAGAATTTGAGATTACATTTTACAAAAAATGACACCTTTACCCCACCTACAGGTGATCTAAGGGTTAATGAAGCTAAGGATTAATTAGGGATGGACAATACTGGGAAATCATGCGTTTACAATATCAGCTGTGGAAAAAAAAAAATCAATATTTTCTGTACCCTGCATTGTGTTGCATCCTTTATAGTGAAAACGAAAGCATTGTTGATATGCAAAGCATGAATTCCTAAAACTTTGAATACAGAATGCCACCAATTATTACAGTCAAAACAGTCTGTGGTGATGATCACATTGCACACAATAAATGCTAATGATACACTTGTGACATATTGCGGAGAACTTTGTAGTAATAATCCACAATAACATGTCTACTACGTCTGTGGGATCCTCCTGACTCCGTAAACAAGCACAGCCGGTCTCCTCCACAGGAGAAGCAACCTATCACCCAAGGAACTTTAGGACCCAGAGGTAGAGCCGTGGCAAGGTCTACTCTGGGCTGTGCTGCACTGCTGAAGGAGGACGGTGGGGAGAAACAGAGGAGGGGGGCGGTGGAGGGATAGACAACAGGCAGGCGGCAAACAGCATTACCTCATCACTACAGCAGCAAGTGCCAAACGTTGTGCAGCCTGGGGGCTGAGGGGGGGGGGGGAGCGGCTGAGTGAGAGCAGTGGGTCACATCAGATCAACTCATGTATAGCAGGAAGCGTCTGCCACTGTCAGCTCAGTCCATTTTCATCCTGATGCAACACTATAACCCCACATATATGATCCTCTCCAGCAGACAGTCAGCACTGCTATTTTAATGCACCGTCATGAGCTACCAGTAGTGACTCGAGTGAAAAACTCGCCTACAGAAAAAACAGACGAGGACTATTTTAATAGCTCGAAAGCTCAAGCTCTTCCTATATCTGCTCTAGCGCCGATTCTATGCGTTCTCCATCGCACTCTGCTTTCAACTGAGTCGTGTTAAAAGCTCTGAAATTACAACCTAATGCGATGAGAAAGACAAAATTTGGCGAAGATAAAGAGCCCTGTCATCTCCAGCAGAAACTCCCCCACTTCCCGCTGGCTTTCTCCTTTCCCTGTCCTTGGGCGCGTTACCTCTGCCTGCTCCTCTAATTGAGTCAGGATCAATTTCATTGGCATCACACTGTAAGCCTCCAGTTGGGGGCTAAGCTTTCTGTAGCTTGTGTTAAACGCTACAGCATGACATCACCCTACTACTGCAGAGAGCTGGCACACTCACACATTGACACAAAGCCCTCTGAATCCAGACCCCACAGGAGAACCTCGTAACATATTCATATATACATGTAGACACGTAAAGAAAGGCTAAAAAGAAGATTAAACAATGTACTGGTGTATCAGATATAATATATATATATACTGTCTTCAACAAACCTGTACTGGTGAATGTCCTCAAAAGACTTTGTGTTGTTGATTGCAAAGACACAGAGGAAGCCCTCTCCTGTTCTCATATACTGATCCCTCATGGCGCTGTACTCCTCCTGACCTGCAGTGTCCAGGATGTCCAGCAAGCATGTCTCGCCGTCGATCACCACTTGCTTCCGATAGGAGTCCTTCAGAAAAAGGAGACACTCAAATGTTTTAATTTATGCACAAAAACAAAACAAAAAAAGCATCGTACTCCAACAGTCCTGAAGAGGACGGTGAGGGGAATCATCTCTGAGCTGTTGCAGAAACTGAAGAGTCGAACATTTAGAGAGTCTTTGTAGTTTAGGAACTGCAACATCAAAAGCAGAACCATCACACTGTTACTTAAAGCTTTCCGCAACACATACCTTACTTAAAGTGCTGAACTGCTGTAATGACTAAGACGACACAAAACAAATGTGCGCATTTAAACAGACGAGTCTTTTCTGACCACTGTTATAGATTTAGTCAAATGTAATAATTCACGTGGCAGACTGGGATGTTCAAAACATGACGATGCTTGAGTATTGTTATCAGAGTGCCAAACAAACTGTGAAGGTTAATCTTTGAAGACACTGAACAAACAGTTTTATAAAAGGTTAATTTTATTTTTGTTAATAAAAAAAAAATCTAGGTTCCACCATCACAAAAACAGGAAATTAGCTGATCGCCTGTTCCTTTGGTATGGATGTGTCAAATGTTGTTTGTCCACATTGAACATAGGCTTAGTAATTAACCTGCGTGAAGTCAGATTGAAATTGTTGTAAGATTACAGGTTTCTGTTTATTCCCTCTGTTGGCAAACCAGTTCTGTTGCAACCCATCATTGTGATTATCCAAACATCCAGTGTCTATGGTGGAAGGAACAGAACTGCCAGCCAGCCTTGGGAGTTTCCCCACAGCGATTAATCACCTGTTGTGTTGACATTGGACTCATCCAACCCGAGAGACGGATGCTGGAACTGGGTCACCGCAGACCCAGGCCAAGTTTAAAAAGTAATCAGTCGGACCTCAAGTAAGGCGTTCCATGTTTTACTAAAAGCCTCCATCTGGTGTTGGTGAAGTTTATTCATCAGCTTTGGCCATGAAATCCTTTTTCTTTTCACTCCAGAGAAATGACAAACTCAGAATTTTGTAAGATTTTTTTTTAAATAGACAAGTGTGGCAGTGGAAGGCTAGCATGCTATTCAGACATTTGATGACTTTAGCAACTTAAGTCAACTCAAAATGAAAGTTTGTATGAAAAGACTACAAGCCTCAGCGGATCTACAATTTCACAACGGAGACTCGGTACGTCTTTTTCCAGCCAAACAACGGCCATGGAGTTACGTAAACTGTGCCTGGCAGTGTTACCAATCCGTCACTTAGGCTTTAATATTCCAGTGTGTTTTAGCTTTTGCAAACCCCCCTCCAAAAAAACAGTAAACCTTTAGATTCAGTCAGCTGTGCTACAACATCAAAGAGAAGGTTTTCTGATCCTTTTTGCCGTCAAGAGCTTCTGGTTGTTGCTGAAAATGAACCCTAAGGAATCACGTTTAGCTGATTCACCAAATCAGCTGATGAGGGAGATTTATATAGCAAACACCTGACTAACCTGTTGGCTTCCAAGACCTTCGTGAACGTACATCATTTTTCCCCACAAGAAGTCCATATTAAAGTTATTTAGTGATTTAAAAAAAATACTTATCTGTAATAAACTGTATAGCAAGTGCGGGAAAATTAAATGATGACAAATAAAAACATCGTCTAAATATGTTAATTACAAACAAATAGTTCAAGGGGGATCTGATGTAGACTGCTGCATATCCCAGCTGACATTGTCTTGCTGTTGGGTCAACGAGTTGTGAGGAAGGATGTCCAGCAGAAAGATGGACGTGTTTGGATTTCGGACATCGTGAATCCATCTCTACTTCCCATTATTAAACCTTGGCAGATTTTCAGATCACATGAAAAATGAGGGGATCAGAGGAGCTGTGTATCGGAGCCAATGTTTAGCCTTCCAACATGCAGTCGCACACAAAAAAACATGGAGTGCTCTCCCTTTGTTTGTTCGAGCATAGGGGCCAGGAATGCAAATACACAAAAAGGACATTGTCTGGCCAGAAGCAGGCGTGGTGAGAAAGTGAGGGAGAGAGGGGAGACTGACAGAAAAAGAGAGAAAAGAGAGGAGGAAAATATTCTCCCTGGCTGCCTTCTTGATACAAGCATTGCAAGCTCTTCCTCCATGTTAGATTCACGAAGATGTAAAATGTAAGGGTCGCGCAAACCTCTTCAAAGTCTGACTGTTTTGGAGAATCGACAGGAGATCCGGTGCATTTAGTGAGAGAAACATGGCTCAGATCAAGCCTTCGTGTCAGCGAGGTTCACAGTATGCTCTGTGCTTCTGCCATCCAAGCCGCTAAAATGTCACGTCAAAGCATTTGAACAGCTTGGAGTGCATTTAATGACACACCAGACCAAGATCCTGAGTGACCCGAGTGTTTTCACTCAGTAAGAACCAAAGATTAATGCAGCTTGCTGCTGTAATCTGCCCACAAATGAAGGCAATTACGTGAAATTGGATATATTAGACATTTTTCTATTTAATTATTTTGATAATATAGAATATTAGGCTACCACACACTGAAAATCTGATTCGAGCGTCTATGCCAAATATTTCCAAAGTATAAAGGTAGATTCTAAAACTAGAAATAAATCATCGACTGTTGAATAAAACCAGAACTAATACCAAAACACAACAGTTCAAGAGGGAATAATTATTTTTTTATTTTTTAGCATTATGATCTACTCAGTGCCACTTCAAGTTCTGGGTGACATCCACAGGACTAACAGAACGTGCAGTGCAGTCATACCTCTATAGTAGGGTCATATTCATCCACAAAGTGGTTCTGGATGAGCTGGATGGTGAGTGCACTCTTGCCCACACCTCCAGCTCCCACCACCACCAGCTTGTACTCCGTCATGTTTGCCGCTGCCGTCCACAACGCGACGCTGATGGAGAGAAGAAAGAGGGCGTTAAAAACGAGCATGCAAGGAATAAACAATGATTAAATTAAGAACCAAGCGGTGATAAGTTTTCTAGTCATTAGGTCAATAATGACATGACACATAAAAAACATCTGATGACGGCCTTGGCGAGAAAAAGTAGCGTTTTACATGTGTTTGAGTAGGTTTTCAGTGGGGGCGGTTGAAGTTGAACCCCTCAAAAAGGGGAATGTGAAAAATGTGCCGACTGTACAAAGTGTTTCCCATCCTTGACCACAGTAAAGAGAGAGCATGACTCTCATGCATGAGAGTGGGAGCAGCGAAGGAAGGAGAAAAGGAGGAAGAACACAATGACACTGGCTGACGATGGATCCTCATCACTCAGGCTTCAGATTACTAAAATCTGCCTTTTGACCTCCGTAGATGGAGGCCACAGACACAAACAGGGGATCCAGCAGGACACAAATTCAATGAAACAGGATCTTTACTTGTTGTTACCTTAAAGTTTCTCCATAGTCAACATCAGCAGGAATAAAAATGAGATTTTAATGGGGGTATGGTTTAGATTATTTTTTTCCCCTTTAACTCCTTGCATAGTTGAAATAATACATACTCTTAAGTAAGAGAAAATAAATAATACCTGTCACTAATATTTGGCTAAATGTTCCATACCTAGTTGGAGAGTTTTGCAACAACCAATATTCTTCGGACAGAATCCGTTCTCGATCTTTGACCACAATTTCTTTTTTTTTTTTCATCAGAAAAGGTAAAGTTTATTTGTTTACCGTAATTGGATTTCTGGCACAGACCTGGCTTTTAAGCACAGTTTATACATTTTTAAAGACTTGAGGTCAGTGGACATTCCAGAGAGTTAGCCCACTTTATCATTTCCAAAGTCTGATTTGACATGAAGAACCAGAAAAGGCCTCAACACCATTGTTCCTTTAGCAGTGGTGTAGGTTTAACATACCCACGGACTCAGAGGTAACCGACATGAGAGGCACCTGCTCCAAAAATGGACGCCATCTTGACTGAAATTTGCTCCTCTCCACAAGGAGAAGCCAAATGCCCTCTGGAGAAAACTTTACAAGTCAAGGGTCGAGGTATGTGACCGCAATTACAAGAAGAATGTTTGGAGGAGTAAATGTGTGACTTTCAGATACAAGATCATTGAAACCACTTTCAGAAATGGTGGTGGCACATCAAGTTGAGGGTCTGTTCCTCTGTTAGACGGTGCATTTTAAGATTGGCTGACATATACAAAAAAATATATAAAAAGACCACATCTAAATTCTAACCAGTGCAAAAAAAAAAGTAAAAAAAAAAAAGGAAAAAGACAAACTGTCACTTTGTGCCAAAAAAGCTGGATGGACTTCAAAACCAAATCAACATTATCAACAGTGAAACTCAAACACATGCATGAAAAATTCTGGTTTTATCTAAAAAAAATAAAATAAAAAAAACCCCTTATCTGTCGTAAGGAAAACTGTGTTCTCATGGATCCATTGACTTATAGTTAAGGGGTTTAAGAATTTTCTTGCCTCTGGTTGAATGGCGTAAAGTACGAAAGATGTTGATTAACAAACCTACAGTTTGTTTATGTAGTTTAATCATACTATTGGTCTATTTCTCTTTATAGAACCCAAAAGCTAATAGAAAGAAGAGATGGTCGCACAGATGCAGTGACATCAACAAACTGCTGCACTGCTCCAGGTGTCAGCAAGTGAAAAGAGTAGACATGGATGTTTTACACAATGTTCTGAAGTAGATTGTGATTCAATTTATGGAAAAATTACAAAAAGGTTTCTAAACCTATTACATGAGAATGACACCTTTACCCCAACCCAAAAAGAAAAAGAAAAAAAAAACCCTAACTGATTCACGGGCCCATAAAAAAAAAAAAAAAAAAGGAAACGAGCATAACCTTAGATGAGGATTTAGTCACAAACAGGTTCATGACTAATGCCTGTGGCACCAGCTTAACATCAGACAGAGACAGACTCTAATTGGCCATGTGATGCCATCATGATGTCACCTCTCATTACGTCAATTAGGAAACGGGGATTTCTATTGATGTTCTGAAGAACTTCACATTTTCATTTTTGATGAAAATATGAAGTTTCGATGTGGCAGGACATATTTGCACACGTTATGTTAATCATGTTATATTTATGATTAATTGTACGCTTGTGTCAGATTTCCTGTTTGGCAAATTTGACTGATTGAATCATAGTTTTAAATGTGTGACAGTTGTAAATATGTTACTTTTTAATGTATATTTAAAAAAAATATCAATATCCTTGTCGCTCCTTAATCCTTCATCCTAAATGTATGTCTATCTCATTTCTTGCCGTTTTGACGAAACACTCAAAGAAAAAAGAAAAAAAAACTAGCTGAGACTAACAAGCATATAGGGTGTCCTTCCCTAATGTTTTGTAAAAGGTTTAAAAAAGAAAATCATTAACCCACACCACCTGTTACAGTGTGTATCCAGTGCATTAAGGTATCATTACAGGCAAGGGTCACATATGCCACTGAACCTTGTGTGGGCAAAGAAAAGTCTTCTGCCATTTGAAATTCACTGTTGTCTCAATTAGACAAACTCTTTGTTCACCAATGATTTTAGCTAAAATTCAGTTCTATTGTGAGAGCAGAAATACACGAAACGTCGTCCCTGGAGTGTAGTTTCAGAAAGAAGCGCAGCAATTTTCTGAAATGGAGCAACATGTCAGAGAAACAAAAAGAAAGCGAATAATTACAAAAACCGCCCTCATGTGGCAAATCAAGTGGAAAATGAAAAACTACTGACAACTTGTCACATTTGGTGTTACCTTTGGGTGTGGTGTTGTATTATTAGAATCTCAGAGAAAAAAGGCTGTGTTATTTGCATACAAACTGTGCCACTGTGCTGTGTGGGCAGACTAATATTAGCCAACAGAACGACCACAATGATGTTAATGATTGACAGGAAAGCAGGGCTCCATACTGAAAACGGGCATGAACTGCTCTTGTTTAATCGCAATGATACACTTTATGTTCCAGCGTAACATCCCCAATACGCGAACCTGGATGGAACGTGTAGCACGTAATGCTCCTTTTTGTAAAAACACCTAGAAACCTTTTAACTTCATTGTGGACTGTGAAACCAACTAAAGTAGCTTCTTCTGAGTTGGTCGCAAAGATTTGAGCAAGTATCGAAGTACAATCTTGTCATAAAGGTATATCAAAGTTTAAAAAAAAGAAAGAAAAAAGCATACATTTTTCTATTATGTTACTTGTCTAGTGCTGCTCCTTCACCACATCTGCTTTTCACTGCTGCTCATAGGAATACTAAACCTCTACTGTGCTTAAGACTATTTTGTTCTTCTACTTTATGAATTTTAAAAAATACCAGCATCAAACTTCTTTAATTAATGTGTTTTATTTGAGCAACTTAAGGTATTACTGATGCGTATTCTGTTCTGAATAAAAGCAATTATGGTATGATACCATGGGAATCTCATGCTGGTCCATGTCTGCACGTAACTGGTTGAATGGACATCTGTACTTTAATAATATACAATAAAGTCTTTTAACAGAGTTTTCAATTCATTGGGTTTTAAACATAAATTATTTTTAAAAATACCAGCTTTTATATATATATATATATAA
>CAEGAF010194867.1:0-16322 GCA_903067075.1 Micropoecilia bifurca
CATTTTTAATGGACTTTCAATGCAACTTTTAGAGCAACTTTGCATTAAAAGTGTCATTATTTACCGAATGACACTTCGTGACAATGTTCATAAAGACTTGTTCATGTTCATGACAGGTGTTATGTCATGTTTATGACAGTGTCATGTCAGTCTTATTCACACCCCGTCAAATAAAGTGTTACCGAAAAACAGAATGGCTTTGGTCACAAAAAGTTGTTTACAAATTGTCCTCTTGCAAAACCCCCACAACACCCAAAAAAACCACAACTACACAAGACAAAAAAGAGAATTTTATTAGATTTTTTTTCTGATGATCCTTTTTTTCCTTTGGAACAAAAATAATGCACAATAATGCATTGCTTTTCATTATGTTGTTGACATTGAGATGATCATTTTAAAGCGATGAGACAAAATGTGGAAATAGTTTGAGGGCACAAGTACCTTTGCAAAGCGCTGCATTCATACAGTGGCGCTCTAGTCGAGTCGTCCCCATGTTCCATAGATCACTGCTTATCTCCACCTCTTCCTGCTATCTCTGACAGTCGGCCTGCTGTTCTAGTCCAGTCCACTGCAGATATACACCCTATGCTGTCCACTCCTATCTCCCAGACTGATAGCCTCTGATTGATCTCATCACCTCCCTTATCTATTATTCATGTTACCTTTCATGCCCTAATGGAGGGAGGGCAAGAGGGGGAAAGGAGACACTACCTGTTTGCTGGCACGTCTGAGACAAGCAGAGAAAATTTATTTAGTTTTATTTATTTATTTTATTTATTTAGCGACTGACTCTTTTCTCCCCTGAGATCAGTCTCATGATCTGTGTATAATGGAATGAAATGGCTCTGAGATAGACGCCCCGTGGGGCTTGGTGGAGATGGGCGCACGGACAGAGGAGCACCGCGTACTTACGGCTGTTTGGGGAAGAAAATTAATGGTGCATTTTTTGTTTTTATAATGTGATTTAATGATGCAAGTCCTCTAATAGAAGAGAACATTTCTTAACATTTACGCATTCATTTACACGTTTCGCCCTTCGTAGGGACCGTTCGGAGGGGGAGGGAGGGAACCCAGTGGGCCACCGCAAACATCTCACTCCTCTCATCCGCTCGGACTGCTGCAGGCCTTTTTTATCGCCGGTGATGGATGATTTCAGTTTGGCATTTTTTTTGTTTTTGCCACTACGCAACCCAGCCCCTTCCACCCAGCCTCCTCATTTGAGTGCATAGGGAGTCCAGCCTGTATACACAAAGTCTACATCTAATGCATATTGAGTGTGTTTTGTAAAGGATCATTTGATTGTCTTGTAAATGCCTTTCAGCTGCTAATTTAGCCACATTCCACCTCATTACAGAGGAGGAGGAGAACAAACGATGAAGGCGTTCTCTGAAAAATGAATACTGATTTGACTCTAAACAGTTTGAATTACCTCAGATTATTTAGAGGTGTTACTAGAACCTCAAAGTGACTTGTTCTCTCATCCCTCATGTTCCCCCACCTTTCCTTGTCTCTCCATCTCTTTAGAGCATGTGCAAGTGTATCTGGTTTCCTGAAGCGTTTAGCATCTTGGCCACAAAACCCGGACAGGAAGCCCAGACTTTTCGCGATGTATCAATTGCTCTGAACAACACTCCGTTTACCTTCACCTCCCCTCAGCCTGCAGCTGGCTCAGCAGACACACAGCTCGTACTTTCTCATGCGAGCTTTCAAGTTCAAACTTAGAAATGTAAGAAAAATAAAAAAGGTAAAAATGAGACTGTTCCCGTTAGATTTTGCACAATGGTAACCAAACACACACCATCCGTACAAACACCTTAAACTAAACGAATAAGTCCAAGAATGTGCGTACGCAAACACATCCGAAGAGGGAATCTGACCTTGGCACCACTTAGTGCTGGGGTTTATCTTCCGGCCAACCTGGCAAGTCAAATGGTTCAGGGAGCCAAGACAGCGGCTGCAGCTACAGCAAGGCTGCTCTCATCTATTACACAGAAAATTACATATGAACAAAAGGAGATAAAACACAGAAAATAAAAGCTTTGAAATCTAATAAAAATGCACCTTCCTCTTTTTTGTTTTTATATATAATGTTTTAATTTAATGGTTAAAAAAAATCAGGTGTAGGAGCCACTTTTGTTTTTATGCAGAAATGTGTGTGACAGTGTGCTTGACTCCTACGATGCACACATTCAAATGTATTCGCATGCATAGGTGTGAATATGAAAGCAGAAACAAGTGCCTGAGGTGATGCCTTTGAAAGGCACTTTAGAAATTAAAGCGGTGCTACTGTTCTGTAATGGGGCTTAAATGATCCAGAAAACACAAGATATATTGAGCATTTAATGAAACACACAGCACACTCCTTAATTATGCTTACGGCTTCCCCAAAGTGTGTGTTAAATCTTTTTTATGCTTTAAATATGCTGTACACACATATGCTCACAAAAAAAATCTTCATGTTTAGAGGTTTTCAATTTAGGTAAAGGTATCATACAAGTATGTCCCAATCAGGACATTTTGTTTTTGATAGTTCAGATATACTAAAGGTTTAATATTTGCTGATACAGACACTTAACCTGATTGCATTTTTATACAGGACACGGTTGCAAAATACACTCCATTAAAATCAAAGCCATGCATATGCTTGGCACATCACTAAATCTCTAATGTGAAAAGAAAAAGAACCTCTGTGTTATTCAATAGGTCAAGATGCATCCATAAAGCAAAATCCAAATTTTATTTTGCACTTTTGCTTGGAGAAAACATTTTTTTATGTATATAAAAAAAATTATTAACCTTCTGAGTAAACTGCACTGCTGCAGTTTTTCTTTTTTAACAAACAAAATAGTAAGCAAAACATTGTGAGTGTACGATATCAACGTTAAGACAGCTTTTTATTAAAGTTGGTGCTACTTTGCAGAATGAAAACTGAAAAAAAAGTGTCACACTCCTAAGTGACATTGTGGAGTTGCAGTGTTAATCATGTGAGGGAAGATGCATGCTGTTTTGAGAACTGGGGTTACTGTAATTGTAATTGTACAAATTTACAGCAAAACTGTATTGCAGCAGGTTCAAAGCAGCTTTTATTAGTAGATAAAATAAGTAAGCTCCTCAACAGTGTGACAATTCCCAATAAACCAGATTCTGAAATGGATATAATTTTGACAACAAGACAAAGTAATTTTGAAGTGCTGTCACGTTTGTTGTGAAGTGTCTAAAACTGTTATTCACAATTACTGTTTCCGAGAACTGATAGCAGCATTCAGCTTGGTAACAACCCTTACCATGATTACTGGATGTAATTCACGTTGCAGAGATGGCATTGAGGGTGGAATAAATCATTTAAGGTGGTTGAGGCTTTCTTGAGACGGGGCTGGGGGGTACAGGCAGCTTCCTAGACACATTTCTGCCATTTTGTTTACTTTCTGCAAAGTCTTTGGGTCACCTGTAGCCAAGGTCAGGACTCTTTCGATGAAGCAGAAATGGCGTGATGGAACGAAGCACATGTGTTGGCAGACTGATCTTCATCAGAGCTCTCAACAAGTGCAATCTTTTGCTGCACTGCTCTGAAGTTAGTTTGTGTTTTGTCTATGGAAGGTCCTCAGATATGAGGATGACCTGAATCCCTTTAATAGTCAGTGGGATGAACTTATTCTTTATGGTCTGACTCAGGAAGAGTTGTTTTAAATGAAAACATGGACAAAGAGCCAAAGATTCTAAAATAAAAAATTGACTGCTGTGTCGTTGGGTTTTAATTAGTTGATGTCTGAAGCCAATAGGTTGCACTAGTTAGTGATCTTGAAATAAAAAGACGTGCTTAGTGTTTACCATGGCTATTAGATTTCAAATCATAAAAGGAATGAAAGTCACATACGATTTTCTTTCCCATTCACAAAAATTCCTGTTAAACTGTCATGTAAAATGCACTGGAGCTGGAGGTTGTAATGCTTAAAAGTGGGGAAAGAAGATCAGTTGCGGATATGAATTTTAAATAGCATGCATATAAGATCTATGTATTAAATTTCCTTTAATCATTTCTCTTGAATTTCCTGCCTAGTGGTTGGAAACATTCAACATAGTTTCGTCTAGGAATCTACCTTCTCTCTAGAAGTTCCTGGTTAGAACACAGAGTCACTCTCTTTCTCATTGTCTGTGAATGTCCTTTGTGGTTTGGCCATACATTAATAATGTAAAGGTAATGATCTCTAGACTAAAGGCCCTGTCCTGTCTTGTACCCCCTCCTCCTGCCTCCCGCTTTCTCTCCGACCCTTCCCCCACGTCTGTCTGCGGACCAGGCCAGAGGAAGAAACGGGGAAACTGGCAGAAAGGAAAATGATTTCTGGCCATAAAGGGTCAGGAAGAGAATTGGAGGAATTCCTGGCCGTGCAGCCGTACAGTTAAGGATACGCTTGTGCTCTGTTGATTGCTTGAGGAAACGTGGGAGGAAGCAAAGGATCATTCTGTGAAAACAGTTCGTGTGTGCCTTTGGCTTCTCCTTTTCCTCTAAAGTTTGGGCTGAAGAAATGATGGATGGGAAAGTTGCTCTAAGGCCTCCTGTGTCCTCTCCTCTTCCTATCTCCTTATCTCTCTCTTCCTTCTTTACAGACTTTGATGAACAGAGTTTGGAGGTGATGGATGGTGAGGTGGCAGCGATGGCAGTCACCCAGATCTCAACACTTAGAGATCTTAATTTCTAATACCTAATTGTACCCTTAAATAAGAGCAAAAAATTGTTACAAGAAATCTTCGTTATTTTTCAAACTGAAATTGTGTGAGAGGTTTAATTTCCCCTTTTAAAAATTTGTTGAAATCTTATTAAATTTAAAAAAAGTTTGTTTTATAATTTTTTTTTATTTTTATTTGTGTTTATTTTTTACTTAACTCCAGTATATATACCATGGGTATGTAGTCCGAATTCAAGCTCCGCACGTCAGACAAAGCGGAACTGATGGAAATTGGACTCCTTACACAACATTACACAATGTTAATCATTCTAGGACGGGGTGCAGGGGGGCATCAAAAAATGGGAATGAAATTAGAGGTAAGAAAATAAGTGGAAGAAGGGGAAGTGGTGGTAACAGAAGGGGGTTAGAAAGCCACAAATAACTACCATCAATCATCAAGCAGTCAACATTTTTACATGTTCAAATTGCCTCTTATTGGCAGCAGCCAGGGATCTGAGTATGTGTATGTGTGCATGCATGCTCTGTCTTGCCCGCCACAGACTTCGCTCCCTTTTCTCACTGTCCTCACCTCTCCTTAAACTGACGCACAAACAACAACAGTTAAGAAATCACCCTCGTCAGCAGGAAGCTGGCAGGTGTGTTAACTCCCCGAGTACCAAATTAGGATGTGCAAAGATTGCAGAAACGCCTCGGCTCTCATATCTCTCCCCCTTTTTTTTTTCTTTCTTTTTTTTTTAATCAAACACACAAACGTTTACACGAACCTGGATGGAAACGTGCATTAGGATTTCACTGAGGATTTGGATGCAGGGCAGGACCTTGGATAACTTTCAAAAGGGAGATTTGGGCCTTAGTGAAAAACTTCTGGGTGGTTTTAGACTTTCCAATCTATCGACAAGTAACTGCTTAAACTCTTGTAGTGCAGAAATAGAAGGTAAAAAAATAGAACTAAAATTATTGAGGTGGGATGAGTTGCCCAAAATCCTGTCCTTTGCTTTTTATTATTATTATTATCATTATCATTGTTATTATTATTAGTTTAAAATCTTTACTTCAGTCATCTTGTAAAAAAAACAAAAAACTTTCTAGACTTTCCAGAAAAACATGCCCTTTGATGAATGGGATCTAGAACTAATTCACTGGTTTTGTAGTCTTTATTTAGGATGCAAGTTCTTCTCACAGCAGTGAAAGTTGGTGGATTATAAAAAAGCAACACTAGGGGGTGCTCCAGGTTTGTCCAGCCAAGGACTGAGTCTTATTCTTCTCCAGGTGTTTGTGTGGATTTCTGTACATCTAGATATGCAAGTGCTGCACATCATCTCCGCTTGCTGTCTAGTTTTCGAGCTAGAAGTTAGTATTTTTCTTCTTTTTTTCCCACAAAATATCTTTATGATTAACTCTGCTTGCTTATCTAGCAGAATGGTCAGAGGTTAAGTTTCCTAGTAACAAAGTATTGCAGTATAATAGTTAATAGATGAAGGTTTTCATAGAGTTTGGTCCATTGCTTCATATTTAGTAACTTAATGTGGTTGAATATGAACAGACCTGCTGAGAGGACAAAACAGAGTGAACTAATTGGATGTTTGTGACGTATAATTTTGCCTTTTGTAGGCACTTTCTGAACTGACATTTTTACACAAATACATCATTCGCAAAATTCAAGAAGGAACAACAAGCCTTATTTGCCGATATGATTACGGAGCTCACTTTGCATGTTGTCAAATCATGCAGATCATGCAGAAATTCACTATTTAATTGCTCTGGAATATTTTTAATACATGGATATCTCTTTAGCATTACATTGTATCTAAAGTGTTTATTGTGGAATTAGATACAGTACATTGTCTTTCATAATGACATGGTATGAATCCTTACACTGACCCATGGCTTTTTATCCTGGAGTGTATTTGTAACTGGCAAAAGTAAGAAAAAAAATTCCAACTGGTTCTTGTGTAAGGAAACAATTTTTTAAGCGAGCCGCAAAAAAGCAGCATAATAAAATCAGTGCATTCAGTTGTTTGCGGCCAGACAGTGTGGCTGGGAAAAAAACCAGCACTCAAGGCACAATAGGATGAAGGACATTGTCATACTGCAAAGAAGTATTGCCACATTTTCATATTTTTTGTACTTTTGGGGGAAAAAATGCAATATATATATATATATATATATATATATATATTTGTTAAATAGATTTACTTATTGTTATTAAAAACAAATTCTTCCATAAGCCGTATTCCACTATAAATCATTTGTTTTGTTTTTCACATTTTGGGTTTTTGTATGAAAATACTGGAACTGATCCCAGAACCAGAAAAAATGAACTATGGAAAATAAGATGTGATGTGTGTTTCTAATTTAGACCTTTTATGTCAGTTTTTTTTTCTGCACATATTCTTGTGGTTCCACTGATCTTAGACAGAAAAGACAAAATACAAAAACACAATATTGCCATGTGTTCTGTTCTACATGATACTTAAATTAGAAGTGCTTCAAGAATACCCTGTGTTGTATTTTTTTCCCTCCCTACATCTTTATAGTTTCCTATTTGTTCCTGTCAGTTGAGAAATTGTTTAATCATTGAACAAGTCATCCCCAGCTCTCCAGATGCGTGGCTGCGAGAACGCGCCAGGAGAGGCAGCGCTGATGCTCCGGCTCCAAATGAGGGAGACAAGTAATCCGAAACATGGATATGCAGCAGAACTGCATGCATCTGTTCATTGTCATCTCGTAGGGAAGTTGACAGATGATGCACCTGACTTTCCTACTCCACTTTCCTCTCTCTTCGTCTCTTTTCTCCTCTCCTCTCCTCTCCTCCGCTCTTACTGTCACGGTGACTCTGACAGACCTCCCCACCTCCTCCGTGGAAAACGGGGGCGGTGGGGGGAAATCACAGAAACACAGAACCAGATTATTCACGGCGCACCGTTATTGAATATGTGACTAACGCATTGAGAGCCGCTCTGGGAAATCAGATTAAAAAATGAATTATTTATAAGGACACGGAAGGCTGGTCCGATAGGGTGCAGAGAGTGGAAGAATACACCTACAATATACCCCAAACAACATTACAACTTGGATCATGACACTTTCCACTGTAGTTATTCATTTTTATCATCTTCACGGATGCTCCCCTTTATATTCTGATATTGAAATATGACTCTTGGCAAAATTGCGTGGTAAAAGTGTTTTATTATTTTTGTTTAAATAACTTATATTTTCTCTGCTCTTTCCTCACCTCACACAGTGTTGGAAAAACGGCTTGATTTATTTTTCACAGAAGCTGTAAAAGCCAGCAACTAATCTGTTTCTCTTTTTCCTCAATTTGGAGTCATCAGTTATATTTTAGAGGAAAGATAATGGAACTCAAACTTTAACTTTTTAAATGTCAGGTAGAGAGGAGCAGTTATTGTAAAATGTATCATTATTGTGGAAAGAAATGATCATTTATTTTTATAATGATAAACTTTAATTGGAAAAAAATTATTAGTTTGAGCTCTTTTTTGTTTGTCAAAAGAAATGGTTAAATGCAATTGACATAGAGTATCTTGTTTGATAATTTTTTTATATACATATTTAGCTAATTTTTTTTTAGAAACAATGTTTAGTCAAATTTTAAAATACATTTTAGTGTGACTTGTTTTCTAAATAAATGGTAAAGCATAATGATGATAAAAATCAAGGTTCATATTGCCAACTCCTATTGTCATAGTTAACTTTTTAGCTAAATTAGAGATTAGCTGTTCCTATTGAAACATGAAAGCATCTGAAAAGACGGAGAGAAAAAAGTTTTTTATGTGGAAAAAAGCCTTCTGAAAAATCAAAACAACATAAAAATAGGCTATGTAAAATCTCTCTGACTTTCAGTGTTTAGGTATTCATCACCAACAGTTTTTCTTCTGCTTGATCTGAAAGCTTAGTTGCAATTTAAATTTTTAGTTGATTAAACTAAAAATTTAGTGTTGCTGCTTACCATTGTTCGTCTGTGTTTTATAATCACTGATTTCCAGTACGTTTTGTAATCTCTGGTTTAGTTGTAACCTAACCAAGCCAGCAGCTTGCTGAACCTCCTTCGCTTCCTCTCCTTTTGGTTTCCATCCTGACATGGACTCCTCCGTTGATCAGCCTTTTTGTCTCGCTCCCTCTGTCGCTGTCTTTCTTTTCTCAGATGAGCAATGTGCTGACATGAGGGGAAGTGTGACAGTCGTCCCTGTCTAAGTAATTACTCCTTTATCTGATCCCATTGCAGTTAAATGTTTTTTTTTCTTCTTTTCTCTCAGCCACCTCTCCATTCTGCTCTATGCTGTTTCTGTTCAGCTCAACTGTACATATTCAGCCTTCAGTGACAGGTGTGGTGCTTGAGTCATGTGGGCCGTTGCAGGTGAATGTGGGGGAAGGAGGTTATGTCAGCACCTCTCGCTCCTTTGACACCACTCTCTCCACTCTCTTGTGGGCCAAGCTACACATTTGGCAGCCCGCAGGGGGAATGCCGGGGAGTTTCCACTCTGAACTCACATAGATTGAGGATAGAAATGATTCTCATCTGGAAATAACCCTTTGAATCCTGTTTTTTTTTTTGTCCAGGGTTCATCTCCTTTGGCTCCTTTTACTAAGTTCTCACCTTCACCTATTTTTAGCGATGTGTAAAACCATCTATAAACTTCAGAAAATTATTCTTTTGTGCTCTTGTTGTTACAGTGCCATACAAAAATCAAATCACAACCAGAGATTTTTTTTACAAGAGACACAATGCAAAGCTTTTTATTTTTAGTCATCACTTTGTGTCTAGTGTTGTCAGTCCAGGAGCAAGCTTTATATGCACAGTGACTGAAAATTTAGCTGTTTTTTTCTCTACAAAAATTCTCGGTGTAATTGGATGCAAAACATCTGCAAACATTAATATCTTATTTTGCCACAAGTTCATGTTTGGATTTTTGTCTGAACTTTGACTAGGTCATTACAACATAGAAATATGCCTTGATCAAAACATTTTCTTTTTAGAGCTGCGCAAGTCTCAGGTCGTTGTAATGCTGGAGGGTCTCAGGTCTTCTGCAGCCTCTCTAAGGCTTTCTTCTCTTATAACCCCGCATTTAGCTCCAGTAGTAAAATCAGACCACCTTTACTGTTCCAGCTAAAAAAAAGAAGCATCCCATAGAATCATGGTGCCACTACTGTGTTTCATTGAGGGACAAATGAGAAGATTTAGTTTCTCTGTGTATTTTATATGCATGTCTCATCCAAACAGAGCACCGTTTTCCCCATGACTGTATTGTCAGCACGGATTGTGATGAGCCATAAACCAATCATGTGCCTTGGATTTTATTTAGGCTTAGCACATAGCATGCACATGTTAAACTATTTAGATTTGTGTTTGTAAAAGGTTTTAAACCCACATATTTTACTGAAGTTACTTTGTTGCTATTGTACATACAATCCCAATAAAATACATCATAGTTTGTGATCGTAATGTGCCAAATTATAACGAGTGCTATTGGTAATTCTGCAAGGAGAGTTCTGCTGGTCTTAATTGAAAACAGACTTTTAAAAGGATGTTTGCCTTGTGGACTTCTGCTCTCTAGGAGGGCGGCCACCTGGAGCGTGCTGTAACCCACTCAGATGTAACGATTGAAGCAGAGCTCAGGGCTCACATTCAGCCCCCAAAACTGGCGTGTGCGTGTGTGTGTGTGTGATGCGATCGAGAGGAAGACGGAAGGATGAAGGACTAGTCGCATCAGCAGAAAGTTGTTTTTTCTGTGGCCTGCAGATTCTGTGTAAAGTGGAATGTGTGGGTGGGGGACTTAGGTGGTTTGGGGGTGAGAAGGGGGAAAACTGGGAGGTAGGTTGGTCCACAGCCCAAAGAAACACAGACAGGATGAAAGGGAGTGGTGGGAAGGTGGAATGCCCTCTGTTTTCTAGTTTTGATTGAGGCTGAATCATGCATGTTTATGAGTATTTTGAGGATGATCCACGATGGTACCTTGGTGCGTGGGCGAGAGATGTGTGCGAGTATGCCCATGCTTGTGTGCCTGCGAGTGTCTGAGGTATTAATCTTCTTTGTCAGTGTAGCCCAGATGTAGGGCCTTTCCAGAAGTACAAGCCTGGACTCAGCAATCTGGTCTCTGGGAAGCAAGGCACCGGGTGTGAGTGTAAGTGGGGGTGTTTGGAGATGGGGTGGGGGTGGGGGCGGGGACGTGCTTGTTGTGCTGCCAGAAATGGGCATGCTGACGGTGAGGGTGAGGAGGACAACACACAGCAGATTAGCTAATGATATTAGCCTGAGAAGACCCTCATGCAAAACCCAAAAGTTGCAATTAGTGGAGTTTCTGAGTTTCCCCTGCAGCCCCTAACACACACACACACACACACACACACACACACACACACGCACACATGCACGCTACTTTCTCTATACGAGGCACATAAAAATCAGTTGCCACTTACGTAAAGCACTGACGTAAGTCTTGCTGCACATTAAATTACAAACCTGTCCACTCTTTTACTTCCTGCTCTGCTTCCACAATCCGCCCGTTTTTTTTTGCCGCTCCTCTCTCTTCTCTCCATTAGCACCGCTCATGAGCCCCCTTCACTGTTTGCCCACTGTGAAAGCAGATGAACTAACATGTTTGCTCTGCAGGAAACACGCACTCACAGTTGCTCTGTGGGAGCGAAGCAGGGGCTGCCGGCGAGCCGACGCTCTCTATTCAAGAGTCTGCTGATCTAACGCGCGCATACACACGAACACATGGAGGGTAAAAAATGTCAAGGCAGGGGGTTGAGAGATTGACATAACAAGCTGATAAACCGCTTTCTCCAGCTAATTTGCCAGGACAGCACTGAGAGGAAAGGTGTTAGTGATGGAAAATATTAATGTACTAGCAAAACAGAGTTGATATCAAGCACATTTAGCAATGAGAATGCTGAGCAGAGCACATCCTGATGCTAAGCCTCGTGCTCAGTCACAGTATCTTTCGGTAAAAGCCCAGCTGATTGGTCTTTACTCATTTACAGGGGACCGTTGTCAGGCCTTTTGTTACATAAGGTGTTTTTTTTTTTTAATTTTTAAGTTTTGATTATGAGAACGATGATGGGGAACGTAGGAAAGTAATTCCTTGGAAAATCAAGACAGAGTATTGAAAAAACGTGTTATCCAGACTTTATTTTCAGTACCAAGAGGATAAAGTTGTATCCATCCGTCTGTCCTTCCATCTGTCCCAAAACTCATCCATCTGTCCATCCGACAACTTGTCCCTACGTTCATCCATCCATCTGTAGTTTTTTCATTTCCATGCTTAAAGCCACATTACAGTCAAAATTAAAATTACTGTCTTAATTTTATACTGCAGCAGAGTTTTCTGTTTCTGCCATTTTTGACGTCTAATTTACGACTTGAGTTGGATTTTTAATAAAAAAAAATCCATTCCTTTTACATATGAAATTCCTACGAATTGTTTTGTGAATTCAACAAACTCCCTATTCTCGGGAAGTTCGAAGTGTTGCCGCCTTTTGCACCTCCTCTGAAAGCTGTGATTACATCTTAAAATTATGTGTAAAACTGGGCTTTCCTATGACACAGTGATGAATTACAGGGGCTCAGAAAACATCTCTTTTACTCTGGCTCTGCTGTCAGTCTCGCGGCAGGAAGCCAACCGGTCTGCAATGGAGTAAAAATGTTTCCAATGTATTGTTAAGACAGCTTTTTGCAAAATGTCCATCACACTGGATGAGTAAATTATGTGTTATATCCCATAACACATTGTCCTCCTGCCTCTTTTTGCATTTTCTCTCTGACTCCCTCATCTGCAGAAGATTAAAACATGAGCAGCTCTACTTTTCCTCCTGGTGAAACATTTCCTTTTAGTCTTCTCCTTAATTGTGTTGGCACAGACCTATTGGAGAGAAAAAAAATGACTTGGCTTCTACTTGTTGAAAGCTCTGTAATTCGGGAACTTAAGACTGGACTGAGGTGGGACACCTGAGGGATGGAGCCATTAGGGTTTCTTGTGCAAACTTCCTAAAATGCATATATGGAATAAGCATTGTGAGCATCTTAATAAAACCAAAGTTTTATTACTTCATAGAAACATTCATTTCATTTTTAGCTTGCAAGTCATTTTGGTTTTGTCTCTATTTGCTTTATACATTTGGAAACTGAAAATATTCTCTGTTCTCTACAAAATAGTTCAAGCTCAGTAAGATTGGTTGGAGACAAAATTATCAAATTTTGTCACTTTACTGGGGGACCACACAAACTTTCAAAGGGCTAAAAATGGGTCTGGGTCCAGTGGCAGTTTCTGATATGTGTGATCTGGGCAACTTAACCGGGGCAGAATGAGCGCCCCCTCCCAAAGCGCCCCCCCATCCACTCCTCCAAAACAGAGACTAATATATGGACAGGAATATAACTTATTTAGGAAAGCAGCAAGTTTTGAAGGGAATTTGTTTCATTGCATTTTATTAGGGATATAAGAGCAAAGAAGGCTAAACATAAATGCACACTGCACTTTTCAGTGTTTGTCTGTCTTATAAAAGCCCCACAAAATGCACTGAAGTTTGTGATGATGTAAAAGTGGGAAAATGAAGAGTTTGAATATAGCAAGACACAAAACCATTTTAAATTTTGAGCTGCCTAACAGATCTAGCTCTCCTCTCACAGATCCTTCATTTGTCACGCATTCTTATCAAGGTTTTTGCAAAAAAAAGGGTTTAAATTCCTTGATGTTTTTTAGCATATAAAGCAAAAAGCAAGAAATTGATCCTAACAGAAACGTGCCAAACTGTCTGAGAACTTCTCTTCTTTCCTCCTTCACTCCCCTCCACTCTTTTCTTCACAATCCTTTATTTTCTCCACTTTTCTGACCCCACGCTCTGTTCTCTGGAAGTTTGATTCGGTGTGGATTAATTGCTCCTCATATGGTAGACGGCACTCGATTATTCTCGTTCTTGATAATGGTGTGTGTCTTGTCCGTTGGGAATAGGCTGCCAATTTGCTCACGGCGCATCTGCCAAATGATTGGTGTTTACACGGCACATCCCCCGAGGAGCGTTTGTCACAACGGCGCTTCTTACATCTTAATAACGCACATACTACCAATTCAGGCGTCATCACCGATCACGTCATGTGTAGGAATGACATCTTGGATGCAGTTTGAACATGGGCTGAAACTTAATTTCAGTTATTAAAAATTGTTATTTTTAATTATTTCCTTTTCCCAAACCTATTATCTCCTCCTCTCAACTCTTTCCACCATCGCTCATCTCATCTCCCTAACTCAGTGCTCCTCCTCTGCTGTCCCATTAATCACCCCTCTCTAATTAACAGGCCCACTGTTCCCAGACTTCCCAGTACTCCCACTCTACACCTGGCCCAGCCTTGCTGTCCAGCAGGCTTGCAATACATGGCAACACACGTGTACACGCTTACAGTTAGAACTCGAGTTGCAGCTGGCAACTGACCACAAAAAGAAATTGCACTTGGACTGGAAAATTCCCTGCTTTCAAACTTTGTCTTCTTTGGAAGTGTCCATGTTCTCCCTACTTCCCTCATTCCTTTTTAACACATTATTTCATCCCTTCATCAACCGCACCTTTCTTGTAATAATGCAAACTTTACTCCTATCTGCTTACTTCCGCTTTGTTTTCATTTTTACTACTATCCTCACCCACGCTGCCGCCTTTGACTCACATCCTATTGCCTCCCCCATTTCCACCTTCTCCCTGTCCTCCCCCCTGTTAGCCAGGGTGGCCCCGGCAATGCAGCAATGCCATCTGCCAGCGCAGCATGCCCACAGCCTTGTGTCCACACACACTCGCCCACAGACTCTCTTGAACACACGCTCAGCTTGGCAAGGACACCGTCCAGCGCAGGATACACCAATATCCACGCTTCCGCCACTAGATCACCGAAGTCCCACTCATTGTGTTACACAAGGCACAGCCACTTACACAGCCCTGTTGAGTCACATGCTTCATCCGTCTCCCAACAGGGGGAGCCGGGGAGCATCTGCCATAACCGAGACGGGAGTCGTGCAGGCTCCACTTACAGTTAGAGAGCAAATTCCTGCAGCCATCCTACAGTTCCCGATCGTAGACAGACAGGAAGATTACCACATGGGTGTGTGTTCCACACTGACTACAAATGAATTGAAATAAAGTAAAGCAAACCAGCAATTACATGCAAATGCACATTTTTGAGGCAGCAGTCTTTGGTATTTTCGTGACCCAGTGCAGCAGTACATTACCACATGATGCAGGGTTGTTTCAGTTGTCTGCACAAGTTTTACTGTAAATAGAAACTAATGTATGTTCATTCTAGGATAGATGTAAGAAGCGTTCTGATGCATTGAAATTGTCATGCAAAAGTGGTCTTACTTCTTGATTATTTATCCCTTTAAAAAAACAAACAAAAAAAAAACTGTGTGGTAGACCAACACAAAGTTGGAGAATTATGCATGGTTTTCAATTTTTTGTTTTTTCACAGAAAAATATCTGAAACAAAATCCAACTCACCAAGACCACTGGTTTGTCAAAAAATATTAGTAAATAAACAGCATTATGACAGCAGGTTATGGAGAACATTGTAGAAGAGTTAAAAACAATATCCTAAAGACTAAAAAACTTTAAATTTTAGTTCAACCTCTTCCATAAGCCATTTTTCAAAAGTGACTTTAGATCATTAATCAGAGGAGCAGCCAGGTGGCCCATTGTAACTTTGTGGAAGCTGCAGAGATTCACAGTTCATCTATGAGAATTTGTTTGCAGTATGTCTATTTTTCTTACCCTTCACAAATCTAATGCTTATGGAAAAGTGACAGGGAAAACAAAGCCTTTCTTCAAAGAAAGCAATAAGACCTTCTGTTTAGTTTGCAACAAAACCGTGTAGGCAACTCATCGAAAACTGGCACCGAGGTTCTCCTTCAAGCAGGAAGTTGACCATAAACATATAAGGTCACTTAATACCTTGAGGTTTGTTGTCACAAAGCTGCATTTTCAAGGTTCTGGAACTTGATAAAGTTTGGGCTATGCCATCGCAGCTAGCAGTCGGACAGATCATGGCTTGTTAATATGGATGAGTTAATGTAACATCTTCTATATATTATTAATCTATTCCAGTGCTCTTTCTCCTGTTGACATTTGAACAAGACAGAAGCAGAATTGATGGGAAATGCAGCAATTAGCAAATGAGCTCCAGGATGTGTTGCTGTTTGAGCTGCTTGGTGCTGCGTCGGGCTGCTGGGGGTGGCAGAGGGAAAGCGTTTGCGTGTCGGCGTGTGTGTGTGTGTTCGAGGGGGCCGTGGTGTGTATGCCATGGTGTGTAAATGTGGTGCGCTGCCAGGTGCGAGTGGGGGTCTGTGGCAGTATATTTATTAGCAGCTGTCAGAGAGGTGACACATTGATGAATGGTGCAGAGTAATCAGGGCTGGGCTGTGACAGGCTGCACTCACAGCCTTCTACCTGC
Source organism: Micropoecilia bifurca (assembly GCA_903067075.1). Lineage (NCBI taxonomy): Eukaryota > Metazoa > Chordata > Actinopteri > Cyprinodontiformes > Poeciliidae > Micropoecilia > Micropoecilia bifurca. Next base: position 16,138 of record CAEGAF010194867.1, read on the forward strand.
CAAACAGCCCAATCACACACACACACACACACACACACACACACTTATATGTGCGCGCGCATGCTCGCATACACTTGCGATCATACAACTACACTAAAGCTACTGTAAGTGTGTGTGTGTGTGTGTGTGTGTGTGTGTGTGTGTGTGTGTGTGTGTGTGTGTGTGTGTGTGTAATAAAAAAAAAA
>CAEGAF010194868.1:0-24679 GCA_903067075.1 Micropoecilia bifurca
CCCCCCCCCCCCCCCCCCCCCCCCCCCCCCCCCCCCCCCCCGCCCCCCCCCCCCCCCCCCCCCCCCCCCCCCCCCCAACTGCCAGCGTCAAGAACGAAACAAGAATAAGACTGTAAATCTGTTAAGAGTTGAGGTTAGATGTCAATATCTTGCTCTAAAGTCAAGAGAGCTTCCCTCATCTAGCTCTGCTTTATTCGCACAATGCCTTCCAAGACCTCCCCCTGGGGATTATGTAGGTACCAGGCAGCTGTGTAGTTATATCGGGACAGGGAGTGAGTGTTTCTGCAGAATGCAGTGCTGTGAAGAAAAAATAAATAAATAAAAAGAACACACACTTCAGCTGCATCTGCTGTATATGCACCATCTATACCAATGTGATGCAATCCTGGATGACCAATATCAGTCTTCATCACTTTATGTTTTGGCAATTACAAATACATGCAGCATGGCTGTAAAGGAAACATTTGTTGTCTTGTAAAATCGTCATTTTAAAAAAAAAAATTGACTTAGCCTAATCAAATTACACAGCATCACAGAGATTTTGACATAAAGGACTATTAAGAGGAAAATACTGCTAAAAAACAAAGGTTAATGAATTTTCCTCAAAGGAGGGTGGATACCCTTGAGCCTTATTGGATTGGTAATTTGAATTAGCGACGTGTGCAGTGGGACTCTTAAGTATTTATGTGTGTTTTTGTTTTTTCCCCCACCTCTTTCAACCAGCTGTGTGATGCAGTAAGCGGCGATAATCACGTCTGTGGCTTGTCAGGGTGTTGCAGGATGTTACAGCAGAAGCTCAAAGCGCTTGCTGTCATGTGTTCGCCTAATGAAATCAGACAGGATGGTCATTATCATCATTGTGCATTATTGCCGACACTTCCATCTTCAGCAGTGCTAAGTCAGGCAGAAAAAATAAAATAATGAAAAAAATCTTACCTGTGCCGAATAAATACACAGAAACCCTTGCAAAGGCATAAATGTATATTTTTTACTCGTACAGTTTTTACTTTCTGAGTCGCGTTATGCGAGCTACGAGGTGGGATAAATGGGGTCCCTCTGCTTTGTCATTCTGCTGTATTGTGTTACAGCTCCTGCTCTGGTGCTGGTGTCATGTGTTCTCATTATGAAAGCGGGACTGGGAGAAGGTTATCAGCCACAGCAGGAATGAAAGAATAACTGAAACACAGGCTATTGATCTGTATGCTGCAGCATGAAAGACTTTATATTACAACATATAGAAGAGCCTTTGTTGTATGTGCAATATATAAATAGCTTTTTTCCCCCCCCTTTTGCAGTGAGTCATGTTGAAAGCTTGACATTTTCACAGGGTGCATTATTTTCAGTAAAGATGACTTTTATGATTCCCTTGGCTTTGGGTCTGTAAATGGTAGGTAGAAATCTCTGTTTGTCATGTTGTTACCATTAGATATTGCTTCATCATACAATTAATATTAATATAAAATAAACAAATAGTTATGCTCACGACTACGAGCTCAAACTTTCACATGAACAAATTATGCAGCTTGTGCATGTCGAACACAGGGTAAGCGATTGTCGCCTTGTTGCACGAGTTGAGGGATGAGCAACTTTCACATTTTTACATAATGTTTCAAATAAAATGATTTCCTTTAAACTTTCCTGATTATGAAAGAAAACCCCTGATAAATTTCACACTTGTTTTGGTTTGAGTCAATAAAACATTTTTCTAAACAGTGGTGGTTTTCGATACGGCCTACATGGGCAGTTGCCCAGGGTGGCATCAAAAAGAGGAGGAGCACCCAAAAACAAGTTTCTAGCTACTTGTATTTATGCATAGTAGAGTAAGTTTCCCCTTAATTGCTGTGTACTGGGAGTCAAAACTACCTGCTTTCTGCTGCAAAAAACAACACCAAAGTCTGACAATAACTTGCATTTTAATTGGTTGGAGTTGGGTAGAAGGATGAGCTTTCCCTGGGTACCATTCCTGCAGGAACTGAAACTGTGTGTATATTTATATTCCAAGCTGACAAAGTTAAGCATTTTGATAAACAGTGATTACATTTTTTAATCCATTGATCAAGCATTGAGCATCAAGCAATGAGAAAGCATTTTAAATGTGTATATGAATGTGCATATGAATAGTTTTGTGTGTTACTATTAAAAAATACAGAGAAATATCTCTTGGATACATATTTGCAAGAATAGAAAGGAGTGGGTAACCTCTGAAGTCCTTCTCCGTATCCCTGGAGTAAATCTTCTGTTGACAAGGGGGGTTTGACTCTTAAGGCAGATTACAGCATCACCCAGATTACAACATCACCCAGCCACCACACTGGGTGATGTGGATCGAGATGCATGCATAAGAAGTGAAGAAGTGATCTATCACTATATTCTTAAACCACATTTATGGTCTCACACTTAAACACCCATGTAGCTGTAGTTATTGCTTTGTAAACTCCCATTGTCCTGTGGGGAGAAGAAGTGGGGGGTGGGGCTACGGTAACTGCTGCAATGAGGAGAACTCGCCTTTTAATTCAAAAAATCAACACTATCAGGTAACACAATCAAGAGGGCAACTTCAGCTGAACAATTAGGCCATTTGTCATTCTGACTACACCAGCAGCATGAGGTCTAATGCGCTGACAAGCTAACTACCTGACCTGTGGCTGCTACAGAGACGACGTGATAATGCTTGCCATTCTTGGAACAGTGTGTGCCCTGAATAACTTTGTGCACTTGCGGGTGATGTCTATACTTTAATTGACATGGTTTGTTGCACACTTGCCAGCTTGGCAAGATAAATGTAATATTTTTGTTGAGTAATAATTTAATCTATTTATTTTTACCAATTCTATCCTCTACTTGAATTAAAATACCTGCTAAAGCTAATGTATATAATCTCATTTAATAAACAACATTTGGAGCAGTCAGTTTTTATGTCTGTGGATTTTCTATAAATCTTTTTATGGTGAAAATATATGCAAATGTTGCCATGACATTATTAGGGGCTATACATGCATTTTCCTTTTAATATATATATATATATATATATATATATATATATATATTAAAATATAGCCAATATAGCATACGTATACATATGCTATATTGGCATTTTTGCCAATTTTATGTGCATGGTTTAAGCTTTTGCTGATACTACTTGCTAAATATTGCATCATCATGAAAAATACAACTTCAGAACTCTTAAAAATATATTAGGCAACAATTATTACACTTCCAACAGTCCGTAACAATATTAGTATTGCACACACTGATATTGCGAGGCTGATGTATTGGGCTGCCCTACCTTTGGCCACACTTATTTCCACTGCAGAGCTGCTAAATTTAAACTATGCTGCTGAAAGGACAGGGGTAAAATGCAACATAGACTTTACAAGAAGGTAGCTGCAGTTAAAATAAACAGCTGCTGTTTTAAACACTAAAGTCTGTAAAACTGGATCAATGGTCTAAGAAGCTGCAGTAGTCAGACACAAAATGACTTGCTTAACATTCATTAAGCTAAAATCTGGTGCTGTACATCTTTGCTCTTTGAGCTCAGTGTTTTCTGTGCATGGTTCCAGATAAATTACCAATTGAAATAATATTGAAAAAATTAAGAAATCAATGAAGTTTATTTGTGTAGGACATTTCAGCAACAAGGTGGTTCAAAGTGCTTTACTTCATAAAACACTCGAAAATATCACACAGTTATCAATTAAAGAGCAAATATTACATATGTGCCATCATCAAAAACATCAGGGCACATCACATATGTTGGTCAATGTTCCATTAATTATGATCCAAAGGCAATTTGAGCAGGTGGGGTTTTAATCTTGATTTAAAGGATTTCAGTGTTTCGGCTGTTTTGCACGTTTCTGGAAGTTTGTTCCCGATTTGTGGTGCATAGAAGCTGAATACTGCATCTGAAAAAAGGCTTAGAAGACCATGTGCCACATAAGACAGATTAAGAGTTGCACCAAGCACCTCAATGATGGATGACTTTAATAAATGGAATGTAAAAATGTAGTCAAAGGCATTTTGTAAGCCATCTTTACCAAAATTTACAGGCAATTAGCATCAACAGCATTGTAACAGCAGAGTTGCTGTGTATTTTCTGCCAACTTGCATTAGTCTTCCGACCACCTGCTAACATTTCCAAAGCCGACACTCTCGCAGATAGAGGTTGGAAGCAACTTTACTGCTTTTGACCATCTGGCTTATCTCTAGAACAGAGCAGGCTGCTGCATGAATGTTCCTGCAAATATTGCTCTGAGAATGCAAAACAACTTTTAAATGGCTATCTCACATTTTCCCTATCCATCCAGCGAGACACAAGTCCATGCTGAGCAGCCGACTGTCCGCTAGCGGTCGGTCCCGATAACCAGCTCAGCCCATATGCCTAAACCTACCAAAAGGAGTACCAAAATGTTTATGATTGTTTTTACAAGGTGGATGTGCAGATCAGTGTTTAACTGACACATCTGCTTTGTAGTTTATAACAATACTATATGGAATTAGGCCTATAAAGACTGAGACACAAGGAATGAGACATATATGTGGTCCTCAGCACTGCTGCACTAGGTTCGATTCTTGCGCCTCATATATTTCCCTCTTAAATTAAGTCCAAAAAAATTCTTACTACACAAGTAAACATCAGAAAAGGTAGTTTGATTTGGTTTCATGAGACCTTGTTGTTTCTAAAGGATGTTTTCCTTTTAAGACTCTTTCCTGTCACTGCTCCCACTTTAGTTGAAGATGAACAACAAAGGATCTGAGCATAATGCGATACAAACCATGAAAGACTTAGACTTAAAGGTGTCTTAAAAAAAGTCGTTAATTCTGTGGATATTGGACGTTGTGTGAGGACGAGAGCAAGCAAAGAAAAGAGAAAATAAGTGCCAATTAAGTGAGTAATAGGAAGCAGGAGTGAGATAGATGTTCCTCCCTGGGCGAGTAAAGTTATTTTAAGTGCTGAAGATGTTTAAGGAAAAAAAAAGTTTAAGAAATGGCATTATCGCACCAGTCAAAAAGATCAAAGGGTACGCCACCAAAGCACCGAAGCAATTAAACCAGAGCTACGCTTTGCGAATTTGCTTTCTAGGGTTTGTAACAACGTGACAGGAACAAAAGCGGAGGTTCACTCGCTGCACTGGAAACCGGAGGAAACCCAGGTAAATAACGCAAAGGCCTCGAGAGGAAGAAAACACTTTCCACTTCTCAACTTTTGCAGCATCATAAATTTCAAAAGCAGTGGAAACAGAAGGAGCCGTACAATGGTACTCTAAATGGCGCAGTCATAAATTGAGCAATTTCTTTACTGATGTGACACATTTGATGTGGCCCATATAGATTCTTTCCTCGTTCTCATCGATAAAAGTGAAATATCTCGCATGTTGTCGGCAGAAAACTCACATTTTTATTCATACACCTTTGTAGGAAATGATGTAGCTTTACAACAAGATGAGGATGGTTTTCCTTTTTGCACAGCTGAGACACCGGCAGCCGGCATCTCGGGTACATTATAAATTATTTTGTGGGCTTGACAGTGAAGAGTCTGGTAGTTTCAGGGCATAGATCTGAACTGTGCAAAGGGTACCTTGACTTTCATGTAATGCATTCGGGGTGGATCGAATGTTTCTGCCCGGCAACGCTTCATTCTGTAAACGGATCAGCAAATTTTATTGTCATTTTTTTTAAAGGTCTTTCAGCAGACATGATATCACATGAAAACGTCAATAAAAATAAGAGAAATCAGCAAAGCCCGCATAAAGTATTATTTAAAGTCTCCATCGCTTTTTGTGTCTGCTCGTGTTTTGCGATAATCTCTATGATATTCCTATTTTGACTTGGTAACCTCTGAAAATAATGACTGGAACATGTTTCCTTTCATCTCCGAGGCTTTCAGCCTCTGACTACTGAGCGGCGTATCTGAATAAGAAAAACTGTCATTTATTGTCGCAAAGCATGAATGTGTGCCTTGAGTGTGTGTGTGTGTGTGTGTGTGTGTGTGTTTTTTTAATGACACCCTTAAGTTGCAGTTGTTTGCTTCAGACAGCTGCAGAGGAATAGATGAAACAGATTCAAGCTGACCTGCTTGGTGCTACCTGATTGCTGTCACATGTAGAATGAAGCTGTAGGAACAAGCTGAAAGGAAAGTTGGGAGCTATTCGATTGCAAGAGCAAAGTAGAAGAGAATTATGCTAAATGGGAAGATTGTAGGGCTGGGAGAAGTACAAGATCGTTTAAATTAAGTGGTAACTTTTCTCTTTCTTTGTCTCCACTGCTGATCAGAGTCAGCAATTGATGTGAAGCTAGCAAAATGTGTTAGCTTTAAAATATATAAAACAACAAACAAAACCACCAAACATAATCTGGATGTTACCGTATCTTTTTATCTTCAAAGCGATAGATATTTTGTCCAATTATATTTGACCTACATCTGACTTCATACACACAGCTGCATTTTTTAAATAAAGCAGAATGTGTTTTGATGATATGCTAGCTTGTTCGCTTGCTAGCTCCTGAAATATTTCCTGCTTTTCCAGCTCAGCGTGAGCAAAAAACAAACAAACAAAAACTCCTACTCCTTCTCCTGCGTCTTGAACTTGGAGCTTTGCTCTGAATGTCATAAAACCTAATGTCTGTCGTTTCAGCTGCTCGTCCTCAAACTGACGGCTGTGTGAGTAAAGCACACAGAGTTGCCAGGTTACGTGACAGAAATAAAGGTATTTGCAGATGTAAATACAGACTTTTTCACTGCTAACATCATTGTAGGGGGAAAATGTTAATTTCTCAATGCACTTTATAGATTAACATATCCGATTCATCTATTTAATTCTATATTTAATAAAGTGCTTACATGTAGTCCAATTTTATAGGCAAATTTCAGTTAAATTCCTTTATTCCGACTCACTCCTGGCTTAAAATATGTGCAGGGCTGCAACTAATGGTTATTTTAGTAATTAATTCTCTCTATTTAATTTCTTAGATGATTAATTGATTAATCAGACAAAAACAAATGGACACATACTGCAAATGTTTTTTCTGTAATTGCTACAAATGATCAACAATCTGCTAAAGAAATGCTATTTTTTCATCTGTTCATCAATCGTTAACTGTATTTAAACCGTTACTTTCATAAATAAGCAAATAAACATTCTGTTTAAACATTTGCATTCTGCCTAAAATGCAATTACAAAGAATTTCTTTAGTGTATTGTTGATCATTTGCAGGAACGGATGCATCTGCAGGTATAAAATACCTTTAAATTAGTGCAAATTCTGTAATAAGAATCATATCATATTGATCTATTCACTTACTAATGAGATTTTTTTTGTTTTTTTACAGAATTCGAACTAAGTGAAGTTCATCCTATGCCAGTTGACGAGTTCTGGGAAGAACATATTTACAGAATTTTTTTTTCTTTTTTTTAATCTTAAATCAAAATGTATAGATTTGGACAATTTTGGCTTCTGCTCAGTTGTGCATATATAGTGCTTTTAGCAAAAGGTCTCCTTTTTGAGTATATTCTCCAGCTAACAATTAAACGGTCACTACATTAGTTGACGATTATTAAAATAATCAACTCATTACGATTAATCCGATTAATCGTTTCAGCCCTAAATACAGGTGTCAGTCAAATTCAGTTTATAATGCATCTTGGTAAAATGTATCTAAGAAAGCTCAGCCGATTGCATCAACACACGAGGCAACAGTGATCTGTTGAGCGCAATAAAAACCCAACTTTCTGTGGCTGAAATCACATACAGTAAATCAACAACAGGCAGTGGGTGTTGAGTTCAGTCAGGGACTCCAGCACTGATTCAAAAATGCATTGATTGGAATCCTGACCTTATACATGAGATTGGCTTGGGAAATGCCTAGTTTGAGAGAAGAGAAAGAGAGAGAGAGAGAAACGCTTCTACAATGAAAACCAAGACCTCAAGGCAGAGCAGACAAATATTTCATCTGACTGCATAAATTGAAAATGGTGCTTCATGACGTTATTCAAACATTACCTTGTGATATTGTCAAGTTTCAGCAAATATACTGTTTATTGAGTAAGAGTTCTAAAAGGGTTTAAGATCTAAATGTCCAGATACGGTTTATAAAAGTTTTAAATGCACAGCACCTTAAATGCAACATTCAAGCAAACACCAACACTTTGCATATGGGACATATGTTTTTTTTGTCGCTACGCATTTAAAATTGTTACCCTTCATTATTAAAACCACGACATGGTTTGGAATATGAGTTCTCTGAGCATCATTTTTGCATTTTGCAGCTCTTTCTAAGAATAATGGGGAAAAAAACCAAAAGAAGAAAGTTTTCAAAATCTCTCAGTTCCTATCAGCGGTTCTGAAAGCACTTCAAAGAGAATGTCAAAAATCATTACTGGAAGCATTGCGTCTCCGAAAACGGATGCATGTCTGAGGGGGAAATACAGTTTCAAATGCAGATGAGAGCCAGGAAACTAATTCTGTCAGGAAAACTGTGCAGGAGGTGTTACAATGCTGAGCTTAGTGCTTCTGCAATTACAACATTTTATGCAAATTTTTGCACTTAACATATTGTCTGGCACTGATAGTTTTATGACTGTAATCATGTGTTAACTTAATAACGGCTTAGCCGTACACGGATACCTGAAGGGAACAAATCCCCTGGAACTGTTCCAGTGTGGTCTTGCTTTGCTTTTGCCCTTCAGTGCCATCCAATAAATTTCTTTATAGGAGAAAAAAAATAAGCTTGAGTAAATGCAAAATGCACTTTTAAATGATTATGTTGTTTAATAAGGGAGAAACGTTACGCAAACATTCGGTTCATGGATTGAATATAATAAAGATTGACCTCTAAACTTAAAAATTGTGACTTGCAGTTTGGACTGTAATTAGGTCTGAGTGTGACTCATTAAATGAAAACAGTTTGATTAATCACAGTTTTCATTAAAAAAAGAAAAGGTGGAGAAACCATGAGAGCAGAGAAAGTTAGTTTTTTTTAATATAGGAAATTTGATTTGTGCTTTTTGTATTTTCCCAGGTTGCCATGCAGCAAGACAACAAAAAACACAATAATACAAAATGCTCCAAGTATCTTCGGTCTAGTTTCTAGTGCAAATAACTTGGTGCACTTGAAATAAGACACAACTAACTTACAAGTAACTTTTCAGCCATATACAGGAGCTTGTTTGAAGTAAATAAAGCTGCTCCTTAAAGCTGCAGTATGTGACTTCCATAAAGTTACATCATTTTTTCAGGCTAGTTAGCATGGCCATAGATGATAACGGAAAACCGGTTATTTCTCTGCCATTTAGCACATTTAGCAGCGCATTCACCAGGATGATTGACAACATTAGGACACTCGTGCTGGTTCTGATTGGTGCATTTCTGGCCTGGAGGCAGATGCCAGACCAACCTCGACCCTTCAAGGATAAGCGCTTATAATAAACGGATTGATGGACATCCTCGCTTAACGTTGCAGGACATAAATGAAAACCTTTTCTCTTCCGCTTTAGCTGAAAACCAAACTGCCCTCGATGACCTTTCTGCTCCCTAGATTTTTATTTATTTTTTCTCCACAGATAATAAGTGTTTACTGAAATGGAGAAAGACGGTGAAGGATTAGTGCCCTTTCTGTCAGACCTTGATGTGAATCGCTCGCGCAGGCATTACGTAACCATGGCCTATGATAATGAATAAAACGCCAGTCAAACCACAAGAAACCACGTGTGTCATTTAGCTACTCTGTGACTGTCAAAAAAAAGAAAGAAAAAAAAGACCTCAAAGCAAACCAGACAAATAATTAGTCAATCAATTCAGTTCATTTTCAGAGATATGGTAGTGTTTTGGTAGACACCCGTCATAACCCGACCTTTCTGAAATGACTTAATCCCAAATTAATCTATATCTATATTATCCTCTTCACACTGCAAAGGAGGAAATTTTTATCTTCCTGTTAACTAGAGGAGGAACAAAGTAACTACCGACACCTGTCATCCTAGATGTGGGTTTTTTTTTGTTGAGCCATCCACCCGTAAATCGTCGCCTCCCACTCGGTGTTGGAATGATATTATATTTTGTAAAGAAAAAAAAGAAACAATTGTGCAAAAACCTCCGGAAAATTGCAGCTTGTGATTTTTTTTTTGCTGCTTACCTGAAGGTGACATTGATTTAGCTCTTGCTTTCAGGTGCTGCATCTGGTCATATTGATCAATAACTCCTACTGGGAGCTGCATTTCCCTTAAGCTCCCCCGAGCAAGCCAATTAAGAGAGCTGCATGCATCTCGTACAGAATCCGAAATGTGCACAAACACAATCTTCCCCACAGTCCCATTAAATAATGCATAAGGACGATATATTATTGTGCAGCGCTTACAACCACGGGTCTCACAAGTCCTATTCAAACCTTCGGCCTCCGAGCTTAGAAGCATAGGATGCAATATAGTGCATTTAATGCACTCCTCAATCTTGACTGAGTCATTAGCAAAAGAAAAAAAATAAAGAGAGGAGAAGATAATGCCTTTGTGAATTACTCCTCCCGAACACGCCGCTGTGATGAGAGACCGCTCTGTCCCTCTCTTATTGATTTGTTTGTCAGAAAGTCGCATGGCGTTCTCTTCAGCAGACTGCGCCGGCCGCGCTGGGGATCTTTATGTCCGTTGGCTACTACACACTGGAACACGACAGAAACATCAACTATTCCAGTCAAATGGGCATTTAGGTGGCCTGGCGGTTTTTCTTGCCGCATTTTTTAAGTCTGATTTGACTAAAAAGACGTGTCATCTTTTGCTGCCTCGAAGAAAACAAGAAGCTTGTTGATGATGTGTTTGATCGAGGAGTCGCCAGATGAAACAATTTGGTTTAATTTACATTATTCAGTTTCATGTTTGGCAACCACAGTAAGATGTAGTGCTTTTATCTCAACAGTAAGAAAGATGAAAAATGATCTGACTTTTGCCGCAGGACATATTTGAATCCATAAAATCAGATAGAGGGGCAGTAGTTTGTGTTTTCAAGGCATGTAGTGACATTTTATAACACAATCAACTAACTATGTTGCCTTCAGTTGTTCTAAAACTGTGGGATATATCAAATATGATTTAAATGAAATTTGACTTTGTAATTCAACACCTCAAAGTTGGGCGTCTGTCTCTTTAAAAACTCCTCTCTCTGAAACCTCACCTTCAGGATGTCATTACAACATGGTTTAACAACCCTTTAACAACCTTTTACCAACATTTCACTGAGAAGTAGCTCGTTTAGAGAGCTCAGCAGTTCCACCAGCTGTTTACTAATTGCTACTGACTAGTCTGAAGGAGCTGGGTGGGGGAGTAGAGGGAAAAGGCTCCTCTGTGAGGCAGGAAGTTTAGAAAAGGCATCTCCAAGGAGGAGCTTTGTCGTCAAAGACGGTGCTCGGTCCAATCAGGTGTTTTGCGCCGCTGAGTGGTTGCCACGGGAGACTAAGGGATTTCTCAAACATGCCTGAAAGAATCAAAGCATGTTTTTGATGATGTTCTAACATTGTAAGATTATGTGAAGCTCAAAAGAGTCGATTTTAGATGATACTACCTCTCTAACTTTGGTGAAGTATTATTAAAAGTTCAAATACTATTGATTTATCGGTTTCTTTTCGTCCACTTTTACTCTGGCAGCTTTATCTTTGACATACAACTTCCCTGCATTTGTATACAACGGCAGACTATTGCTATTGCTCCTTGGATTTAAGGAGCAATAGTCACAGATTATAAACCAGTGACAGTTTTATAAATTGCAAGGCTTGGCAAAAATACAGCACAAATAATTATTGATCTGTTGTCAGCAGAACTGATTGATATCATTTCTGTAAAGCTCTCTGCAGGCGGACTACTTGTCCTTTACACATATTTACTGAAAATATTAATATGAAATAGGGATAAAATGTTAAGACTGTCTAAAACTAGAGGTCATTACAACATTCCTGTGCACAGCATGATGTCTGTGTGGCCGTGTTTTCCTTCTATCAGCAGTATAGCATCTTTTTCAGCAGAGAGGCCTGATCACACACTGCAAACATAAACCTAATAAACCAAACATCTTGGACCTAAAGATGGTGAAATACAGCTTAGAAAAATGGCAGTTTTGCAAATTTATTCTGCTCGAACCTTTTAATATTTTGTCATGTGGCAACAGAGCATTTCAGTGGATTTAGCTGATTTTTGGAGTGGATGAATAATTAACGTTTTGTTCACAGATTCTGTTGATCTTTAGAAGCCCATGTGCCTCTTGACCAATTCTCTGATTAGTTCTCTCTTTACTCAGCCTGCCGGTTTAAGTAGACGACCTCATCTTGGTGGGTTTGCGATCGTCTCATCTCTTTAAAATGACGGAATGAACACTTTAGGTGGTGTTCAATAACCCAAATCTGCTCCAAACTTGTCCCTCATCTGTCTGATTAGTGATGTTTTCTTTGGCCTCCATTATGCCACTTTATTATAAATGTTATCTAACAAATTCACGAGTTGGAATTTCTTCACCGCATAACATAATATGTAAAAGTTCAAGTGTTAATGAATAAGTACTGTATTCTTCACTTTACATTTTTTAAAACAGTTTTTTAAATGCTTTGTTACACACTTTATTAGAAAATGAGTCACGTAAAATGTTTCAGTGATGTGTAAGTGTGTTTATACTTACAATTTCAAGTTGTACAAATTTGACCTTTATTTATGTATTTATTTATTTAGAGTAAACCCATCTCCCTCCTCCAAAAACTGACTGACTGTTTAACAGACATGATAAAAACCTCAGAACATGAAATGTGTTTTTGGTTCCTCTGGGTCACTAAACAGACTAACGTAAAAAGGTTTGTGTCATGTGGTTTTATCGACTGCCTTCTGAAAACTGGTTGTAAGATTGGTTGTTAACATTTTGAAGGTTAGCCACAATGTCAGTAGTAATTAATCCAAAGTCCAACATGGTGGACTGATCGCACACAGTGGGCAGTGTGTACGATTTTTCACATGGCGCCTGTAAAAAACAACTAAAAAATATCTGCAAGTTGATAATACCTCAGGAAGTGAGACAGTGTTGGCAACTGGATTGCAGCTTTGCAAATAATATTAAAAAGAAATCTTTCTGAAAATGTTATGCATGTTTTTTTAATTTTTTGCTTGTTTTCTAAGACTTTTCTGAGGCTGTTATTGTACCATGAATAATTAATTTTCGTCTTATTTGGATGTGAGCGGATTTCTCATTTTCCCTTTGATCAGTGCATTGTGAGGGAAAAAAATAAAACACTTCCATCATTTTTCAGCTACACTGAAAATCAAACAGTGCCAACTGTGAATTTGAAGTTTTTCCATATATTTTAGTTATTATTTTCAAATCATAGACATCAAAGTGTCATTACGAGTTTTTACCTGGCATGCGATTTGACTGCTAATTATTTTTACATTGCCTAAAAATGGTAGCAGGTCTGGATGAATGATTTGTTTACCCTCAAAGTCTGTCCCAGAAATGACTGTCAGACGGCTATTTAACATGTAGCACGTTTTGTGGACTAGATTAGTTAATTTAGTGACTCTGCTCTGGCCATATAGAAGAAAGATGAGGGTGTAACTACAAGATTGTTAAATTGCATTGAAAGCCACAATGCGATAGGACTTCCGCTCATTTGTTATACAATTTTCTGACAATTGACAAGAACATTGTTAAAAAAACAAAACAATAGGTGCTTCAGAGGAAATGGGGAAACAAAGCTTCTAACAGGAGTCCTGTCAAAACCTTTTTCAGGGCGATTCTTTCTGTCTGTGAGGCTCTGACAGTATCAAAAATTGTATATTCCTCTTTAGTATTCCTGGAGCAGAGCGTCATGTGAAGTGGATCAAGTGCACTTTATTCCTTGTGCAGCTAGCGGCAAGTGAGCTTCGGACAAAAATAGCCCTTTGCCGACTTCAGCCGCCTGATTCCGACCTCCAAGTCATTTCAGGCCTCCGTTTATAGGGAAACATTGCAACAGAATTTCTGTGGGTTTTGTGTAAGCAATGGAAAATAGTTTTCACTCAGATTTTACAACATTTTGTGGTTAAAAAGACGCACATTTAAGTAGATTTTATTTGAATATTTTGTTCTTAACAGAAGTTAGCACATAAAATGAATACAAATTAGATATATGGCTTTCAACATTTTTTAAAAAAAAGTTTAGCTTGCATTTGTGGGCCTTTAACCTGCTACCCTTAAGTAAAATCCATTGCAGCCAACTTTAGGATTCACCTAATAAGTTAACCCATGTAATTTAATATCAGTATAATTACAGGTGATCCTCTTTGTAAATCAAGTCATCTAATCAATCCACCTGATGCTATCTGATAAATTTTGACCCAATAAAAACAGTTTTTTAATGTCAATTTGACTTTACAGCAATCTCTCGTTGAGTTCAAGCATGTGGTGACAGCTGAAAGAAATGACTCCCTTTTAGCAAGAAGTAAGCTGCAACTTTGAGAGGAGAAAGCTTAATAAACAACAATGGAAAAAGCGGCTGCTGGTACAAAGGTTTATTATTATTCAAAAAGAGTTGGCAGAGTTAATATCAGCTACACAATGTGAGTCAAGCTTGTCTGACGGATATATTTGTTTCCTTCGATAAACGTACATCTGACTAAAAAAGTACTGTTTTCTGTTCAGTTCTGCTGTCTTAAATCCTGATTCAGTATTTCTTTTACACATTTTGTAGCATTGTCTGTGGGTCCTTGGCTGGAAGCTAATGCCTTTTGGGGGGCCATGGCATTGAAAAGTTTGGGAACCCATGTCTTGATAAAGTGCGAGTGTTGTGTTCGTATCTTAATGAAGTCCGACATCAACAGGAATCAGATCACCTAAATGAGTTGAACCTTGTTAGTCTTAACTCTCTTTTCACTCTCTGTTGGACTTTTACAATGAGATTCACTCAGAATAGCCCTCTGGAAGTGTCTGTCTGCCAAACGCAATAAATGTAAAGGAACCTTCTGCCACTATACATGTGCAGGGACTCCTCTAATCAACAGTAATATCCCAGTAAGAGTGGTGTTGTTTTTAAAATGTCCCTCTGGGGTGCAGCTAACCTTCAGCATCGCCCCTGGACTTTTTCTCAGCGAGGTTTCATGAGACAGATCGGCATTGGCACATCAGGACAATTTGCATGTCATTTTCCCATACGAATCTCTTGTGGCACCGGGAACCGTCTATAATGGCCTCCACCGAGAGGCACGTGGAAGACACTGACATTGAACCGGCCAAACATCAGCTAGGTCAGGTCCGTCCGTACGTGTTTCAGGAAAACGGTAGTGACATAACCGTCTCAATCCTCCGCACGCCCATCTATCAAGATGCAATGAGACATCCTGTCCAAGCTAGTCAGAGGGAAACATCAGAAGGTCGGCTGTATTTCTGACTCTTGTGCACTGAGATGTGAAGCACATCAAGGGGTTTATGGTTTGATATTTATATCAATATATCGCAAGCTAGCAACCAGCTCAGCAATGTAGAGATAACCTTGCTAAAGAGTGATTATCTTTGAATAGCCTCTCAGAGTTATTGATGATGCTCTTCGACATGCTCCAGCGGTGTAAGCTCATTAGATTGGACTGAGAAAGTGTGTTTCTTTGTGGGGAAACTTGATAAATTGGGAGCGGATGGAGTTGTGCGCCGGGCGTTGGGTGATGTTGACTAAAAGAGGCTCATTTATGGTGAGCAGGATTGCTGATGTTAGGACATTTATAACGCCCGTCTGGCTCCTGGGTGCCTGGGTGGACTGTTTTACATTAACTACACTATTAAAATGTTTGATAACGCGACCTCAAGGTCATCTTTTGTCACGTTGTCCCAAACTTTAACATACTTTATTGGGATTTCATGGGGTTGGACAAAACGAGGTAGTGCATAAGTGTATGGTGGAAAGAAAAGAATACATATTTGACTAAAAAGTGGAACGTACTTGTTTTCAGCTTGTGCTATGTGTGATACCTGTGAAAAATATCCAGTGCAACTACTTTCCTTTTCACCTCGCTTCACTAGTAAGTACCAGAAAAAAAGATAAAAATCTCTGGCGTCCACCTGAATTTTGCCCTTTTTACTATAATAGGAACATTTGTAAGACAAAGTTCAAAGACAAACGCCAGACAAGTGATGCAAGTTAAGGAGAAACTCTGTCTGTCTGGAGAAATAGACTCTACAAGAACTGCAAGGCTACCAAAATATGGTCGTCCATCTGAACAAACAAGCCTGACAAGGAGAGGGTTGCCTCTGGATGCAACATGAGTCAGCTTGGCTAAAAACCAGCATCTTGTTCTACACTTTGCTTCGTACAGATGGTGTGGAACCTTGGCTTTTGAGAAACAATTGCTAGCTGGAGGTGTGGACTCTGCTGTGGTTTTAAATTTTACCCAGTTGCTAACGCTTAGCCGTGACTTATGTAAAGTTTGACACCATCCTCCACTGTGAGAGAGAGAAGTGCCAAGCCAAATAATGTCAAAATATTGACATTATTTCAATATTTTGAAGCATGGCCAAAAGGGACTGAACGGCTTTGTTCTCTTGCTTTGCTACTATTGATGAAACTATAAGCTGACTACAGTTATAAAATGCGCAGAAAATCAACATCAGTCGTTCACAACTTTTACTTCTGTTCGGTGACTGACCTGGTTGAAATTCAGCCAGAGAAATTGAACTCAATGGGAGAAATCCCAAATGAATCTCTGGGAGGAGAGGAGAGTCGAGCAGTATTGTGTTGGAAGGCAATGGCCAGGCTAAACATGGGTGGTAAATGTACTAGAACCTGTGGATGTTAACACTTTGCTACTTTTTTCATGCTACTTCTCTTCAGCAAACCAGAGCAGAAGGTCAGAGTTCATGATCAAATGGATAGTGCTAAACACAGAGCAATCCTTTGGAAAAGAACTACAGCCTCGGATTGACATTCATCTTCCAGAAGGATTGTGGTTGTAATGCCACATGAAAATTCCGAATAATATTTGTGCTGATAAACCAAATGCTTGCTGTATTGGCAACCTGCAAACAGCAACATGGGAAGAATTTTAAAAGAATACCCACATCTGTGCAGATAAATAGATTTACTTTAACTTCTTTTGGACTTGAAACGTGACTGAGGGGGCTGGCTTTGGTTTTGTCTGGTAACCTTTATTTCATTTATCTGAGTGAGATTAAGAAAAAGCCCGGTGCGGTTTTTGAGAAAATGTCACAGTTATAAAATGGTGTCTGTCTGTCATTGTGAGTACACAGCTGAATTTTCAACCTCACAATTTTTTTTTATTGTATGTTTTTAGTGCAGTGTGGTGCTACGTAACAAAAGGAAATCAGCATCGGGAACTGCTTTAAAGATTACGTTTTTTGTGACATATATGCTTAAATATACTTTCAAGGAACGGTCCTCCTCCATAGTATTTCATTCAACATAACCTTTAGATAATCCCTATAATATACACAAGTAGGACCGTGTGAAAAGCTTAGGTGACGACAAGTTTGCATCACCTCCTTTTATCCTTGTGGAATTTTATCAGAGGCATCACCATTAGAAAATACTTCACTTGCTCTTTGCCTCATTCCTTCCCAAAATACCTAATGGAACTAACAACTATGGTGTATTTTGAGACGAATTTAGAAGTGTAAATTACTTTGCTGACATTTTTTGCGACCATTTGTTTGTTTTGCCGGGGGATTGGATGCTGCTCCGTGTTTGATGCGTGTCTCAGAGAAAATAAAGCTCCAGAATAGGATGAAAAGGAGATAATGCCTGGGAAATCCTCTAACTGGCAGAGTGTATTTCATGAGCCTGGTAATAGCAGATGGATACCGCCTTTGATCCTGCGGTTCGGGAGGAGAAGTCGATGGAGAGACTGTGATAAGACATTCAGCAGTTAAGCTTTCTTAAGTTGACTCAGGTGTAATTAGAGGCCCGGGCATTTTCACAACACCGCCAGTCGAACAGGATACCTAGGAGTGTTTATCTTACTACTTTTTGCTGGTTGTACATATTTAATGAGATGTGTTTATTTGTTTGGGGAGAAGAAAATTAGAGATGTTCAAATAAAAGAAAGTTGGTTAAATATTAATCTTGTGGCGTTTCATAGTGAGAATTGTAGTTGGCATTAAACATGCGGTAAAGATCTTCGGATTTTGTGTGTCCCAGAGCTGAAATTTCACTTAGCGAAACAGAAATGGTTTCATTCGTTCTTACTTTCTAACAGATTATAGGTTACCGAGAGGTTTCTTCATGCTTTATTCATGATTTTTAGAACGTCTTATGCTCGGGAAAAAAAATGCAGCAAATTGATTTTCTTCAATGTTTTTATCTTCTATGTTTTGAGAAATAACCAAAATCTCTTTTATAAAAAAAAAAAGAGTAAAAAAAAAACCTTTGCCTCTAATACGACCTCGGAGTTATCTGTGTTTAGTGAACTTTGTTCCAGAAAGCATATTACCAGCAGATCCCTCAGTTTAAGTTCAACAAGGGTTTCCAAGTCAAACTGCTGCCATATTTTATTTTTTCCCTCTTTGATCTACAAATATTTTTGCTTTCTGAGTGTCAAGGACTTCTTTTTTCTTATCAATACATCTGTAGCAACGGGTGAGGTAGCTTTTAACTGACATTTTTCCCCCTCTAATCACATTAAAAAACCCAACATTTATGATATTAAGATTTAAATGAGTAGATTCATACAAAAGGTTTTTTTTGTTGTTGTTTTACAAACGGTATTCTGAAGTATTATGTAATGGCTATGGTGAGCACAACAATGACAGATCCATCATATAGGCTAAACTTTGTAGATAAGTCTACTAAAATGTTTCTAACTCTGTCTTTTTACATTGTTTGAAACTCCAAGCAAACACTAAGTATAATAAAAATAATCAGAATTTAAAATTTTACCATCATTTACCTGCTATACAGTATCCTGACGTTCAATTTTGCAACACAATGCCGCCTTTCAAGCGTCGCAGTCGAACACGAAATGAAAGAGTTCCTGTGAACATCTCCGCAGCTGTGAAACTGCTTGGATTGTGACATGTCAGTAATTTTGCGATTACACAGCTGAGCAAAGCGAAGATGCCTGACAGCTGGCTGTCATTTGGGTTGCTTAGGGAACGAGGCTTCGTCACATTAGACAGTAAAATCTGCTGCACATTTAAAGGTTTCATGTCCCTTGTGATCATCACACACACGCCCCGGGAAGTGAAAATTTTACACTCTACAAGTCATTAATTTTTCTTTAGTTGTCAGTAAATTTGCCGCCATTACTTGCTGTTTTATTCTGATAACCTGGAATGACAGAAGTCTTAAGTTTTCACCTCACTGTTTGAGTCCGAAGCGTTCCCCACGTTTCACTTGTGTGGCCCGGTGACTTGAGCACTTTGGTTTCTCTTCTGTTGTGTACTCACTGATAATACACATAGGTGTTATTTGCTGTGTTGCCATGGTTGCGCACATCCTACAAACCTTTTTTGTGACATCCTGGTGGCTCAGCTGGATACAGTGTGTGTGTGTGTGTGTGTGTGTGTCATAAAATCGTTGTATGCTGTGTTTGGATCCAGCAGGGATGCTTTCTTAGATATTACAATCACTTCTTTCTCCGCCTGCTCTGTTTAATCACAACAAGAACACCGAATGTAACAACAAAGGGGAGTTGGAGGGGGGAAGGAAAACACCGGACCTGACAAACGTTCTGCTCGAGCATGCTTTGTGTTAATCTGAATAATTAACAAAATGGTAGGTAAATATTTTTGGAGAATATAATTGCAGAGATCATTGCAATTATATTTTATTGGTAGGAACAACAGTTTCGGTTAGATTTGCAACGGGAGACTTGAAGGGACACAAGAAGGTGTTTACAAAGGAAAATAGCTGACTAGTATTAAACGAGGGCTGATCTAGCCTCAAATCCGGTGTCAAAAATAGTTGTTGGATTTGCCAGAATAATAAATGTTTAAACATACAGGCAGAGCTTGTTAGAAAAACCTACTGCTGGTGGACTGTCTGCCGCTCAGCGTGAGCTTCTTTGGGGATATTTTAGTGATGACAGGGAGAAAATACAAGACAGCTGCTACTTATGTGTTGTGTGCAAACATTTATAGCATTGACAGTTATGTTGGGTTATTACAGCTATGATGACTGGAGAGAAAACACTTGGTGTTACAGAGGAGGGACAACTGCAAAAGGAAGGTTGACCGGATAAGAGGAAGTTGCTCTTTTTCTTTCTTTTGAGTTTTCACCCTTGATTTGCCGTGGAGCTTGTAGGATCTGCAGCCCACCTGTGGTGGCGCTGTACCAAGAAACACTGAAGAAAATGACATAAAAACTTCTGAAGAAGACACTTAGCGCAACTTCGTCCTGTAAGCAACTGTATACCAAAATGGAGTAGCATCAGATTTTAGCGGTTACAGGATTTCTCTTTTGTCTTTGGTAATAGACCACAAACCATTTCTCCTGATAGCATGTTTGTTTTGGTTGGATTTACCCAGAATGCCACGTGCCATAACCCACTTCCTGCTTCCGGAGCGGTCTTTGTACCACTTGGTGTTGACATTTTCAATCAAACTGTGCCAGAGCTCACTTCAACCAAATTGAGAGATAGGCTTTTAGGCGGACCAGAGTTCGCATTTTTGGTTTCAATTATGCATTCACACTGTCCCAACCAAATCTGACTTTCTAAGCAAACAAACCAGAATTTGATTGAAGCGGACTAAACAGGTCTGATGTGAATGAACCCTAAGCTAGACAGATAACTGTGCTAATGGTGCTAATTGTCAATAACAGTTTCTAATTAGAACTTAAAAAAGTCATCAACACATGTTCTTATCTAGTTTTTACTAAAGTATTGAAAAGCTATTTTATTTGGTGTAACTTTTGTCAGCCTATTGTGCTCACATTATTAAACTTGATTAATAATTAATAAAATAAAATATGTACCAATCAAATGACTAGAGATTGTACTTGGATAACGTTTCCTTAATCTTACTCTTATGGTGATATTCCTATTCATGAGATGCATTATGTAATTCCTTTGTTTTCTATCAGATTTAAAATCACTGCTTCAACCAAAACGTCTACTACACATCATTTTTTTTCTCCCTCTTACTTTCATTAGAGAAAGTAATTGCAATCAGTCAAAGTCAGAAAATTGGAATTGGCAAACCATAAAGGAAAAAAGGGTTTTGGCTTAGGATATGCAGAGTCACTGCTTCTCAAAAAATACCCCATTATAATGTGATTTATTTATTTATTTTTCCACTGCTGCTTTTCACACCGTTTTACCAACCCTTAACAGCACAAGAAGCACCCAGTTGAAGGAAAACATTTTTTTTGTTCTGAAGTACTTTACACCCCTGAACCTTACCAACTAAGTTATAGGACATGATGGTTTGTAGCTTTTAACCTCTGTTTTGCATGAAAGAAACAATATGGAAACTCTGGCATCCTTTTGGAAGACTTTGAGATGCCAACATATAGTCTATACTTCAGATTTAACTCCATAGCTGGAAAAAATGTGAATAGAGGCAAGAAAGTATTATTGTGAAACTTCAACTTATTCAATTTTGTAAACATAAATGTAGCTGAAGACAAAAAAAGTGACAACATTGCATCTTTACATATTACCTTTAAAAACGTCAAGATCAGAACACAAAACGCTAAATGTTGAGGTAAAAGCTCCTTGAATCAAAAATGATCTGTATTGGCACAGTTTACAATACACATATTTGTGAACAACGATTACAGCAATAACATGTTGCTGTTCAGTGCAGGCTGCTCATTGTCAAGGCATCAACTGTCTGTTTCAATTAGATTTGCGGTGCAGAGGCTTGAAAGTGTAGAATAAACCTTGTTGAGAGCAAACACACCAACACGGTTGACTTGGGCGGATAGCATTAATCTCAGCATGGCTCCGGTCTAATCTGTGTCCTAACATATGGCTGCTGAGCATATGGTCCAAACGAGTCCAATTTATCTTAATAAACAGTGAATGACATGACAAACACTGAAATCGTTTCAGTCACTAAAAAAGTCATGTTATTGTGTAGACACCAAATGTGGAAATCATAGATTTTCTTGGTAATTGTAATAGTCAGGCAGTTATAAATGAAAATGTTTGCACAAGTTTTCTCCATGGCTAAATTTGGTAAATCATTTTATTTAAACTCTTTAACCTCCCCAACACGCACCTCATCCACTATCCTGTACGCTTTTGACCCAAGAATGAACTCTTGACACAATCTTAATGGGAAGTGCGCTGGCTTTTAAAATTAATTGATAAAAATGTGACAGTGAAGCGGAAGCAGCCTAATTCTCACGTAAAGTCGCCGGTGGGCTCAGCACAGTGAGTGGAAGACAGCTCAGCTGTGAACACAGCCGCATAATGGCTTTCTACTGAAAAAAGGCAGCGGTGAGGAAAGCTAACGCCAGGATACTCCAAGGATTTCTTCTTGGAAAGAGACCAGGAATGTCTAAGAGGATGTATGCGCCACAAGACCAGGAATATTGAGCTCACTGAACTGCTGAATGAGGAGTCATATCCTGGTGATGGCTTTGTTGGGTCATTTGTAGTAATTTTGGTTATTATGTGAGGTGAGTGTGGTAGTTTTTACGGCCCGCTTTCATACTCTGTCCTTTATGACTACAAAGCTCTCAGGAATGGGCTGAGAATGATTATTGTCCTTTACGATGACGAGACCGAATGAAGTGATTCCATTTTTTCGACACCGTAGCTCTTAGTCAGACCAGTTAGGAGAACAGCACAGTTGTTTTTTTTCTGCTGATGTGTCTTTGTGTCGACTCACCTTTCTATCCTTCTAATGTAATACATTTTCATAAGAGGAGGTATTAGCATGTTAGCCTACTTTTAAATAACTTCAAATTCGGAGTGCATCTCTGAGCTAAAGCACTGACTGATGTCTGTGTCCAATTGGTCTTATTTCCGACAAAACAAATGAAGGTTTTTTGTGAATGCTAGAGTAAAAAACTACAACCTATCTATTTCGAACGTCTCACTAGCACTAGCAAAGCAGGATTTCTAACATTCAAACAATGTCAAGCTAAAATTAGCTTAGATGCTCAGGTTAGCTAAATTCTCCTAGTAGGATACAGGCTATCACTCTTGATGAGTGTTTTCAACCTCAGGCTAAAAATGTGATTTAAAAATATGTTTTTGACACTTGTCTATGTCCAAATTCATCAATATTGTTTATAATTTTTATATTAATTTGATTATTTGATTACTTCAAATTTTTGTGCTGAGAAAAGGAAGTTGGGAGAAGACATTTGCATGACCTTGTGTTTGTTACGTCTGTACGTTGTGAGTTTTTCATCCCAACTTTGTTTTTAAAATTGAACATGTCATTTAAAACCTCAGGCGTAGTAAAATGTTGTGGGATATCATTGAAATGTAAATTTATTTTAACAGTGCAATTCAGAAAGTGAAATTTATAGATTCATTATACCATTTTAGGGTTTTTTTTATTTGAAGAGTTCAGCTTACAATAAAACCTGAACCTTAGTTTTTCAAAGAAAAAAATAGATAAGAACAATTAAAAAAAAACTGTATTACACAGAAATGCAACCTGCTGAAAAGTGCTTTATAAATGTTCCTTTTGACCAAAATACTTTTTTCTTCCACTCAACTTCCTATTAGTATACAGTAATGCTTTGTTATTCAAATACCCAGACTTTTAAGCGATGAGATTTTCTTACTGCACTTTTGTTAAGGGGTGCCTATAATCCCTGCTTGTTAGAAAACTGTCAAGTAAACAGTTTTCCTCATGGAAAATTTAGGTCATGCTGTTTTAAATCTTTTACTCATCTCATCTACATTTCCCAAGATTATTATTATCAAAATTAACTTACAAATGGAAATGTATCTACAATCTCTTTAATATGATTGTATTACGACTATAATCGTTTGTGAACTGAATTGCTGAGATAAATTAATACTTAGTAAAGTAGTGTCATTTCATGTGATGCACCTGCAGTAGCATCACACTGGTGTAAAATCATGGCTATACAAACAACTGAACCAGACGAGAAATCTGAGCATCCAGGCAAGCAGCCAGCACAGGAAATAGTAGCCTTAAGTGAGAAATGAACTCAGCAAGAGGCCATTTTTCTGCTATTGGAGAGCAGAGAACAGCCTTATCAACCAAAGATGTATTCTCATGAGGGCAACTGGCTGCGCTGTGTGTACAAACGTGGTTCCTTCTGCTCTGTGCCGTGACCACAACCCGTCCTTTCTGCTCCAAGCGTGTTAACCTGCTTTGCCAAATCCACGCCGTTTTAGAGATGCTAGAAAAAGGTAAACTTCTGGCTCACTGTGAGGTGGTGTTTGTCACAGAGGCAGCTCAGTGTTTGACGTGTGTGTGTGTGCGTGTGTGTTTGTGTGTAAAGGATAAGGGGCTGGCTCCAATCTGTGAGCTGCTTTTCTCACTTTTTCATTTTTTATTTTTATTAAAAGTAATATGTGGTTCTGTGCACAGAATAGAGCGTTAGATATGCTGTTTAGCAACGGGTGAAAGCTCTCACACAACCGGATCATCTGGTTAAAAAGCAGAAGGGCTGCAGAGCAAAAGAAACCAGGAGCACATTTTTGTAGGCAGAAGAATAAAGAGAGAGGGCAGGGGTCCACACACACACACACACACACACACACACACACACACACACACACACACACACACACACACACACACAC
>CAEGAF010194876.1:0-15883 GCA_903067075.1 Micropoecilia bifurca
TTAATATTTTTTATAAGCTATGTGTTTTGCGTTTTGTATTTGGTGTTCTCAGCGTCTGGGGGGATTTAAGTTTGTCATCTGCCGAGATCGACTAAAAACCTTCCGCGATCGACGGGTCGATCGCGATCGACGTATTGAGCACCCCTGATCTAAGTTAATGTTAGAGAATAATAAAAATGTTTACATTTACGGAATCTCAGTTAGCCTTCATAGTGGGGCTGAACCCGTATTACACCAAGCACTGTAGCTAATATTAGCTGGTATCTTGCCGGTGGACATAAATACAGTATAGTAATATTCCAATATATAAACAATAATATGTCCATCTTACTTGTGAAATGTTGTCTGTGGAGCCTCACATCAATAATCCATAGATCCGAACAGCAATATCCCTCAATGGTGAGGCATCTTCTGTTGTTTTAATTGAGCAAAGTAGGAGTACCGCTCCAAGATGGCCGCCGTATGTCCTCCGCCAGAGCAGCCAATGCGGGGTCTACTCTTATATTATGTCTATGGTTGTAGTACTCAAGATCGGTTTTGGTCTCGAGACCATTTTTTGATGGTCTCGGTCTCGTCATGCGCAGTGGTTTTTTCTGAGCGGCAGATGTCTGTCTAATCATCAGTAATAGAAAAGAGCTGCGTAAATCATAAGAAATCTGATGACTACAGCTAACTGAGCAGCTCTTCACTTTCACACATGGTGGGGACTGTTAAGGAAGAATTATTTTGTGGTTAAATTTAGGAAAAAATCTGGCTCTCTTTCTTCTTGTTTGGATCCCGGGTTCTCTTGACCCATGTGTGGGACAAAACACAACAATGCATGTTGACGTCACAGAATTTCAGAATTTAATCCAATCAGAAGAAAGTACAGAAAACAGGAGAAAAGCAGAGAAATACATTCATTACCTGAGACAAGAAATAGGGACAGCAAAGACATAAAACGACAACAAAACGTCTGGAGAAATTGCAAGAGCAAGATCTGATTTGTTACTCTGTGTGTAAAGATTTATCTTCTTATATTTAATTTATTCAAATAAGGCGTATCTTTGCTCATCCAACCATGACCTGTCTGACCTCTCTCTAAAGCCATTTGTCCCCATTGTCTAAATAAAGTGGAAGGGGAGCGTCTCCGAACTCCTGCTGGTTTATGGTTTTCACAGATCAGTGTGAAAAGCTGGAACTTCCTACTGATTGCTACTGAGTGCATATCAAAGATCTTGACAAACAATCTGCCTTAACTACAGGTAAAATAAAGGTCATTTTAAAGGCTTATTTTAAATATATTTTCTTAACAGGACTATGTCTAAACTTTTTCGTCACTTAGAAAAGAAGCTGAAAGAAAGGTAAGCTTTGTTGATGTTAGCAAAGCTAGCTGTATAGAGACAAGCATTTGTGATGGAAAAAAGTTGTCACTCAGTCACTGCACTTAATTATTGTGCAGAGGTGTTGACTGACTTGTCGCATATATGGGACAACACTGTGTCCAAAAGTAGGCAATATAGTGATGTGACATTCAGGAACAGTCCGATTCGGCTCTTTACTTAGAAAATACGACTGGAGTGTCACTGAGAGCCATTCTTTGTTCTTGTAATGCTCTGTGAACACTGCAGTAGCCATCATCATTTTATTTAATCATGTACATTGATATTTTTTTAATTAACAAATAAATAAAACAAGAGAGCACGCAGAGCATGCACATTGCTCTATGATCGTTTTTGTTCAGTGATAGCTCTAATGTCTGCCATGGTGTCAGACTACTTGGCTTCATGTAGCGGGAGAGAGGATGAAAACAGTCACGGTGAGCACCTTGTGCTTGGTTACTTCTTGCTCCTTGGTTAGTGTTAATAGTTGAGCATTATTTACTGTTAGGGCATTGCCTCGATTGCGATGTTTAATAGTGCAGACAGTGATGGTTTCTGACATGAGCAATATGGGCAAACACCCAGGGTGTTATCATTTTAGGGATGGCACGAGACCACCGCGGATTGTAGCACAAAGATCGAAGCACTTCATTTTAATATTAGTAAAAATTTATTAAGTATTAAATGATCATATTTCACATTTTATCATGTCATTTAGCATGGGCCGCTGGTCTTGGTCTTGACTCGGTCTCGATATGCTCTGGTCTCGTCTTGGTCTCGGGTTAGGTGGTCTTGACCATAACACTAGAAATAACATCACACTGCTGACTAACATATGGTAGTTTGCAATGATAAACTCTAGTTAAGGGTCATACACTTTCTGACAAACTGTGACAGCCGATTGGTCAGTTGCTGACAAATGACATCGAATGATTGGGAGAGGATTGCTCCACGTGTGCATGCCACAGAAATGACAAAGTTCAAATCTTCTTTCATGATGTTTTTTTTAACTCAGTATATAATAATTTGTTTCTATTTTGTGTCTTTTGATGAAAATGCCACAACAATGACATATAAGTAATGTTAAATCAGATGAAAAAAAAAATCTAATATTTTTTGGGGGTGCTATGACTTTTCCAGGGGGAGCTATGGAACCCCTTACCTGATTTGTTTGCTGATCCATTCGGTCTCTTCATTGTCTGTTTTCTCTCCTAATAGAATTACAAGTTGGCTGTTGATCTGAAGCCTGACCAGTCTCAGGCCTGGATGAACATGGGAGGGATTCAGCACATCAAGGTGATAACATACAAAAAAAAAATCAAATTTATGTTAGTCTTTTTGCTCTACATCGTTGTGCCCATTCATGACATTTTTGGATGAAAACAATAACATATTAAGTGCCTATATACTATACAATATTATAGCATAGAAATACTCTACAGTTGTCAGACGTTGAAAAATTGAACCCAAGGCTCGGAAATAGTAGAAATAGCAAGGGTGGTCACTGAACGCCATGCCTGCGCAACTTGAATCAGTGCCTGCGCATGGCGTTCCGTGACCACCCTTGCTATTTCTACTATTTCCGAGCCTTGTGTTCAATTTTTGCAGATCTGTTGCAGAACTTGAATCAGTTCCTTTAAAATGACTGGATTATTTGAATTAAACCAGAAGTAAAGCTAATAATTATCATACGTAGATATGTTTATTACTATTCAGTGATTTGGAAGCGAAAGATGTCCAGACTATGATTAAGGAGAGTAGGAATCATAGACAGGTATGAAAGCAGATCTGTGTGATCCTTCCTTTGATACAAGCGCAAGACTTAGTATTTATTTGGTGTAATTGTACTATCTTGCATCCTTATTTGAATGTAGTACATGTGTTAACATGTCTGGACACAGGGAGACTATGCAGCTGCCAGGATGTACTATGAGCGGGCCCTGCATCTGAATCCTGGTTCCAAACTTCTCAAGGAAAATCTGGCAAAGCTGGACCGGCTGGAGAAGAGACTGACAGGTGGAGCATAACAAGGCAGACATGAAAATTGTCCTGAATAGAGGTCAGCAGCTCGCTCTGGGAGAGAACTTTTGCCAGGTCACTGCATCAGTCCAACCTGTTCATAAACAGCAGGAGAGAAGACTGGTACATCTGTGTGCAGCAGAATGAAATGGAGAATAACACTGAAGACCACTGGAAGTTCTGTGACTTCATAAGCTTTGTTTATCATGATTTAATTTTAAAAGTGTAGCCTACTTAGATGCAGTTATTTTCTAAATAAGTATATTCACCAATTGTAATTCAGTCTTTTGCTTTCAGGCATCATTCCCATATTTATTAGTTCAAGAAAGTGAAAAAATCAGAAAGGGTTCTGACCTGAAGGGAACGTGTCTGAGAGCTCCTTAGAAGTCAAAAGGACATTCTAAAACAAAAGTTTGTGTACTAGAGAATGGCGTTGATGTGACCACAGACAATGGGGTGATGGTGGTAGGAGATCATCCCTCTATTGTTGGGTTCTTGTTCCATCCACCTCTGTTGTTGTGTTGTTGGGCAGGATGTCACCCACCTTGCCTGCTGGTGGCAGTCACAGCACCTGGCTAGTGTTTTGTAGCCTCGCCTCTGTCACAATGCGGTCCAGGGCAGCTGTGGCTAGTGGCTACTATCCAGTAACTTGCCATCAATGTGTAAATGGGTAAATGACTGAATGTAGTGTAAAAGCGTTTTGGGACCTTCTGAACTTGATAAAGTTCAGAACTTGAACTTAAATAGTTCAAGTTCAAAGGTGAACTTGAACTATTGTACAAGTTCACCTTTGTACAATAGAATGAGAGTTGCATTCTATTAAACCCTCATAGAATTATTTTAGGGTGTAGTTGAAACTTACCACTGAATGCATAGTTTGTCTCTCTTCTCACTAGTGGCAAAACTCCACACCACCAAGTCAGAGGAATGTATTGTTTACCCACACCTTATTTTATCCTTAAGTCGTAAATCAATCAGGGTTGTGTTTGAGTGTGTAAACCAGGGGTGCCCAATATGTAGATTGCAATTGACCTGAACAGTTTTTTTCACAGACACATCCTGATGGAGAATTGGATGCAAGAATACAATTTCTCAGGTAATGAACAAAAACGTTAATATAGCAAAAAATACATATTTTTATTTGTAGCTATGAATTGATGCAACTGAAAAAGTTATTTTCAAAACTGAAACAAAAGGATGCCCGGCACATCTCGGGGCCATGACCTTCACAGCAAAGTTATCCGACTCATATAGGGTGAGGCGTACACAGCAGCAGCATGCTTTATTTATGCTGATTTTTTGTAAAGGACAGATCAAGACAATTATCATTCATACACTCCAGTAAGAGTAGAACCATTTCAGCATATTTTTATTCAAGTAGAAGTAAATATTAGATCTATCAGGATAAGTTGCCCCAGTTAATTACAATTGAAATGATCTGTCAATGGACATGCACTAATTTTTGGGGGGCAAAAAAGAGTTAGGGTTAACTTCAAGAATTTTTTTTTAACAAAGGAAATGTATACACGTTTTAAAAAATGAACATTTCGACTTCCGGGTGGCGCCATGTTGTAGAAGGCAGGAGAAAAGACTCCTCTGCGGAACACAATTAAAACTAGCGTTTAAACAAGTTAAAAACGGTAGAACATAAAGAAAACTCGCTCCTAAAGTAATATAGAAAACTCATGGAAAATATAGTTAAGAAAGGAAAGAATACGGAAGAGAAAAGCGCAAAAGAAAAGAGTACCGGAATGGCGAAAGCACAGAGCCATGAAGCGGAATACTAAGACCCGCCGAACGAGGACCGTGACTCGGCCATACTTCTCGAGCTACGAGGGCTGGGAAAAGAACATGCGGAAGCGGTTTCAGACAACAAGAGAGCACTGACTAGGCTCGAACGAGCAATGGGGAGCTCATGGTCAGGACAACGTCCCTGGAACAGAAGGTAACTGATATGGAGGAGAGAGTGGGAAATAACGAAGACAAGATGACGCAGATGGAGCGGGCGGCGACATTTCTGCTTCGGGAAACGACTAAACTATCAGAGAAATGCAATGACATGGACTCGAGGATGAGGCACAATAACATAAGAATCCATGGCATTCCCGAGGGAGCAGAAAAAAACGACACCATCAGCTTCATAACACAATTTATTAAATCCCAGATTCAAATCGCTGCCGGGATGGACTTGTGTATTGAAAGAGCTCACCGCTCACTGGTAAATAAACTAAAGGACAGTACGGCCCCCCAGAGAGCGATCATCGTACGCTTCTTGGATTATAAAATGAAGGAACAAGTGATAAAGCAGGCCTGAAAACAGAAGATCTGTTATGAAGGACAGATTGTTTATTTCTACCAAGACTACACAACGGAGGTCCAAAAGAAAAGGAAGCAGGTGAGAGAAGTCATCAAACAGCTAGAGGAATGTGAAGGCGCAGTCCCCCTATCCGGCCCAACTCAAAGTGTTTCTGAACACGGGAACAAAGATAATCAGCACAGTGGAAGAAGCGGCACCTATGCTGACCTATGCACCTATGAGATGGGCATCAAGGTGAAGGAGGACAGAATGGAGAGAATTCACCATGTGATGATGCAGTGGGCAAAGGGGACCAGACACAGGGGCAAAAAGAGACGGTCTGAAATCACAGGCGGATCTGAGGGCACTCCTGGAGTGAGAAATCATCTGTAGTGACATTGTAACAATGGTTAACATATGTAAGTAGATATATAAGTTTCTATAGAGAGAGTAATTGTCATAATTTGCAAAGAAAGGAATGTGATTTTTGTTTTAGTAACATAAAAAACCCAAAAAAAAAACGCTAGTTATAAAACAACGTACTAGATTACAAGATCATCGCCTTCATTAGAGAGTAAGATCAAGGAGTTTTAGTCTTTAGGGCTTTAGACAACTACTAGAAAGTTGTTGATGCACACAGTGCTTGTTCATCAGAGAGAAAGCCACAGCTCTCTGATGGTGGGACTCTTGGAAGACATTTGTTCATGTTCCAGTCATTGTTTGGGGGTTCTTGTCCCAATAAGTGTTTATATTAGGTTTCCGTTTTTCATTTTTGGTTAAGGTTTTGTCCTGTGTATCATACTTTTCTAGTCAAAGAGGTGTCAAGTACAGCACAGCTCCAGATATGGTAGTAATATCAACGGGCTAAATATAGTATCCTACAATGTTCATGGCCTGAACCACCCTATTAAGCGAAAGAAGATTCTGAGTCAACTAAAAAATCTACAGTGCTCAATAGCTGTATTACAGGAAACACACCTAACGGAGATTGAACACAAAAAGTTGAAACGGGAATGAGTAGGTCAGGCATTTTATGCTGACCTACTCATTCCCGTTTCAATTACAATCCTCCCTCTTGATTAGTTTGGATGCCCAAAAGGCTTTTGACAGGGTAAAATTGAGTTTTCTATACCAGACACTACTAAGATTTGGATTTTCACAACTATTTGTTGAATGGGTGAAAATAATTCATAAAAATCCAAAATCCCCAATTCGAATTAATGGATATTGTTCAAAATGTTTTGATCTTAAGAGAGGAATGAGACAGGAAGTGCTCTACTATTCGCGGTTAATATTGAACCACTGGCAGAAGCAATAAGACAGAATAAACAAATTCAGGGAATAAAAGATGAAGGAGGGGTGGAACATAAAATATCATTGTTTGCTGATGATATATTAGTACTCTGAACAGAACCACTCCAATCAGTGCCAGCTCTACTAGAAAGCCTTAAAGAGTATGGGAATATTTCTGGATATAAGACTAATGAAAAGTCAGTAGCAATGATGCTATCAGGTGAATACCCAACGCAGCTAAAAGAAAAGGTAAAGTTCAAATGAGCCAATAAAGGATTTAGATACTGCAATATGAATCCAATGTTAATAATAAAGAAATTAAGGAGAAATGGGAATTGGAGGCTAATATAATAAAAGCAGATGAGGATTGGGAAGAAACATTTAGCTCTGGACACAAATTAACTAACAGTCTGACATGGAGGGAGTTTGATTGGAAGGTTAAGATGTTTCTTTAACTCTCCAATCATCATGTTTTGGAGAAATTGTGGAAAGGTGGGAGATTTTACTCATATATTTTGGGATTGCCCTAAGGTGGTCAAGTTTTGGAAAAATGTCCAAACAGAAATAAAAGGTATTTTGGGCATTCAATTGGATCTGAATATATCTGTTGATCATGTCAGAGGGTATTATTCCTAGAATATAGACAAAGACAATAAATAACTGATCAGAGTTCTGTTTCTGCTTGCAAAAAAGTGTATAACATGTACTTGGTTAAGGCCACAACCTCCCGATATTACACAGTGGCGAGATAGAATTAAAGAAGTCTATATAATGGAAAAAACAACATCAAGACTACAACTTAAGATGGGGACTTTTGAAACAAGATGGAGACCTATAACTAAATTCATTCTGTAACCTTGCCATCTTTTTTTTCCATGTACTTTTCAGATTTAGTTTGTATTATCACTATTATGTAATCTTCATTACTTGAGTTTGTATTCTCAGTTTCTCTACTGTGTGTATATGTTGATGTAAAACAGTTATTGAAAATAAAAAGTAAAAAAAAAAAAGAAAATTTCTCCTAACAATATTTATTTCCCAACGCTAATAATTATTACATAAAATGACCATTTAAACTCAACATCCTAAGCAATAAATCAAACCACAAAAGCACTACAGGAAACAGAGACTCAGATGCACATCTCGTCATCTCAGTCCCAGGAGATGAGGAACTGTACTTTGATGATAGTATTTCTCGTCAGACCTCTCTGTCTGATATCAGAGAGGTGAAATGTTGACCCTTTGCAACTACGTCCCTTAATCATTTGAAGCGCCATGATGAACATCGAAAGTGAGATTCGGGAGTGTTGAACAGAGCGACTGAAATTGTTTTCCCGAATTGTTTTTGCTAGTTTATTCATGGCTTCTACTTGTTTGAATAAAGTTAGTTTGTCTTTGAGCGTAACACACCTGGTTGGAGCTCATAGACTTCGGTATTTACAGAAGCTTGAACCAGCAAGCTTAAGAAACGACCAAAAAACGAGCCATAGCACCTGCTGACGTTCTGATAACTTTGCCTGAATTTATGCCACATGGTTTACATCACTATGTCGTAAACAGTGTTTCCTCTTACATGTACAAAAGACCAAATGCTAAAAAAAAATGTCCATACATGTTCGGCTTGATGTGGGCATTGTTATCATGGTTATTAACACCTTCTCCATAATGAAGTACTTCATATCTTTCTAATAATACTTACTTATAAAGTTTATGAACTTTTTTGCTGCAGATCCGCGATTACACTGAGGGCTGAAAGTTATTATGATTGACAGATGCATTCAGCATGTTCCCCAATGAAAACTTTTACCATTTGATTACTGTTTACTTCAGGACAAATTGCGACAAACCCACTGATCTGATTGACAGGTGCCATCATATCAATTGAACAAGTTGATATGATGACATTCAAAGTGCGTAACAGAGGTGACAAAACATCCCATGACCCCCTGACCTCAAAAATGAATCCAGCGCTGCTGATCCCCGCCACATCTTTTAAAAGGGTGTCACCCTGACCATTTTCACTTTGAAATCAACTAAATAAAAGCGATATTAGGTTACCAGATGTGCATGTTTTGACATGCTTTACAGAAGCGCATAGGTTGTTTTGACGCCCGTCATGGTGGAGCAGGCCAAGTTTTGAAGAGAGTGACGTCATGTGCAAAGGGCTCGGATTTAAAAACACGCGGATGTTGATAACAGAAGTTGTAGGCAGAACTGATCCGTAGCCGTGCCGGGACGTCCTGTGTCTTTCCTACCAAGATAATTTTGCCAGTTGGTTTTGTTCATTTTTGTTAGATTTTGAAGTGATGTATGTGTGTGACAGATGTGTATAACAATGGATATTTATGAAAATACAGAACAAACCGCGTCCTTATCAGTTCAACATTTAACTGCCAAATAATAGATTCTATATTGTACCGGATGGATGGCCACCCTAGCTTGTTTTTAATATTACATTTTTCTTTAGTATGTTTTCGTCTGTACAAAACCTGTCTGTCTGCACTCACACTTTCTGTCCTCGATTCCCACAATAAAGGGCTGAACACAACAACTTTTCTTCTTATCCATAAAACACAATATCAGGAACATTTTCAGGGACAGCTGTAGGCAGGACTGTCCCAGGAAATCAGGGATGTCTGGTCACCATACTTTTTTGTGGCAGAGTGGTGTAATTTATGAACCTTCATTAAAAACCCATAACCTTCTTTGAAAATACAATGGAAAAATGGCACAGAGTGGGTGTTCCACTGCAGATTAAGTGGTAAAACAATAAAACTGCACTAATTGCCTCGTTCATTTGTGAGTATGCGTCACAATATTCACAACAAACATCCGTCATTAGGACAAAAATATTTAGATAGGACATGAAGTATTTAACAAGCTATGGGACCTACTGCCACAATTTCTAAATTTAAATCTATTCTCTGATATAAAAGAATAATTACCTTCGCGCTCTCTGGCATTATGCTTTGAGGACAGAATTTTAAGAGGCTCTTTACTGCATTTTCCTCTGTCAAACATTGCTAACTATTTGCATTTCTCATTTAGTTGCAATATTGATGTGGAGACCTTCTCCAAACTGACAACACTTGTCAACCTACATAGATTTTGAAAATGAGGAGCCGTTCACAAATTACATTGATTTAAAATCCAGTCCAAGATCTGGTTTGAGATGACGCCTCTGGAATCTGTTATTGGAGGAAAAATATCCAACTTCAGGAGATGTGCTTCTTAACAGTTGTCTTTGGTTCCTCCTGTTATTCTGCATTCTTCCACATTTATATCATCACACCAAATTTCCGATTTTTTTTTTTTATTTGACATAACAGATTGACACCTACCGGCCTCCGGTTTGTAACCTGCTCCTTCTGCCCTGTCTATGAGAAAGTAGCAACCTCCCCTCGGTGTCAGAAGTCTCACTGAGGAAGAAAGTGTATTAGGTTTTCTATCACTTTAAATTTATGCTGTAACTGATAACTTTTGCCTATAAAATAAGTCAATAGAGTTTCATTTACAATTTTTACATCTTTGTGTAATATGGTAGTTCTCAGCCAGCTGATGAGAGAAAAAGGAACTCTTGGTCTCAAATAATTTGGGCACCCCTGGTGTAAACATTCAACTCAAGTAAGATTTTTGTTCATCTAGCTGCAGTTCTTTATGACCCATGAAACAGGCTTTTATATTTTTTTCTATAATAACTTATACTTATGTCATCAGGAAATGTTTTAGGTTTTTGTTCTACAATATACTCATCTATTCTGGATGGACTTTAGCATAGGGGAATCATTTAGATTAAATACCAGCTGATATGAACAATCAGGTTGCCTGAATTAAACCAGGATTCAGATTTATGACTTGTTGTCCACACCTCTTTCCAAAGATGATCCTTTACCACGAGAGAGCAAAACACCTGACTAAGGATTTCCAGTCTATATAAGACTATGGATCTGCTCCTGTTGAATAAACCTTTGATATGCCATGGTTAGTCCCAGAAGTGGACCTTCAGATTTATTTATTAATTTTTTTGTCACAAAAGTGAAGGGATTGCAATCTATTGCACCTCTTAACTACTGAGTATCAATCAGTGCAACAAAGGCTACAAGTGTAAAATTTTGCTTTGTGTAGCTCAGAAAGTGAAATGCCACAGATAAATGCTGCATCCCTTGGAAATGAGCTGACTTTGAGCTTATGGTCCCAGATCATCTGCAGCTTTAATAAGGAGCTGTGTTTTTTTCCAGTTCATCTTGTGGCTTTGTGCTTTAAAAGCTCAGTAGTTTTCTGTTTGAATACTTATTTTCGTGAACACTGATTTGAATGTGATTGAATGTTGTGATGTGATTGTGAGAGGACAATGATGTAATTGCTCAAAAGAAAATAAAGTATATCTTTTACTATATTGTGTCTGGTGTGTTTCTACTTAAAGGTATTGCACTATACAGTACATGTCCCTCGTGAAGGGATAGTTTTCCTACACAAAATCCTGAGAGAATTTATGTCCATATTGAAGCATAGTAATGCTTATTGAAGCCAGGCTCATAAAAAATATATGGGGAAGGCAAATGTCAAATTTTAATTAATCGAGTTTGATGGATTAAAATGCCATGCCCAAATCAAAATCGATCTTATCGCACACAAACATATGGTAAATTGATGTTATCGCACACAAACATCTGTTTAATCTGCATATAAAATGCTTATCGTATAAAACATGTTAAACCTGCGTCATGAAATTGTTATCATATAAAACATATGTTATACTTGCATCATATAATCCTTATCATATTAAAACATATGTTTTGATTC
The DNA here is from genome assembly GCA_903067075.1 of Micropoecilia bifurca. Taxonomy (NCBI): domain Eukaryota; kingdom Metazoa; phylum Chordata; class Actinopteri; order Cyprinodontiformes; family Poeciliidae; genus Micropoecilia; species Micropoecilia bifurca. The sequence continues at coordinate 11,773 of CAEGAF010194876.1, forward strand.
AAATTAAGTTATCTAAATAAAACAGACATGATTCTAGAACCTTCTATGTGTTGCATCATATTTTTTAATAAGGTTGTATAAGTCCTTATCATATTAAAAAATGTTTTGATTTAAATTAAGTTGTTATCTAAATAAAACAGACAGGATTCTAGAATGTTCTATGTGTTTCATTATTTAATATAAAAGTCCTTATCATATAAAAAACAGACATGATTCTCGAACCTTCTCTTAAATCCAACGGTGACCCAGCCCACTTTTAGGGTTTTAACTTTGAATGGACCAATAGAGATAAAGGGGGTGGGGCTTCTGGTTTTCTGCTTAAAATATTTTTCAGAGACCCTGTCATTCTGCTTGTTGCATTTGGTGAAGTAAGAACCACTTTTCTCTGACAAAATAAATAAATAAATTAATTAAAAAAATGGTTCACATTAAAAGAGAAAAGCCTCAAAAGAGAAGACAGCAGGATACTAACCAACTAGCATGTGGCTCATCTGCAGATGGACAAACCATCACGAGGCCCTGCTCCATGGCTGATGCTTCATCCTCTACACTCCTGGATAGAAATCTGATCTTACCTTCATCAGCATTTGAATCCTCGATTCAGCATGAGATTCCCACCTTCCAGGACTCTAAGCATGCTCAGCCTGATTCCTCTGGATCATCCTCTGCATCTTCTGAAGCTCCTTCATCCGGCGTGGGGAAAAAACGACACCGCACAATGTTACCCAGTGGGACATCGCTTCTTTGTGAGACTCCAGTCTCTGTGTATGAGAACCCGGTCCATGCACAGGGTGCACCACGCAAGTCCACCTATTATCTGTGCCGAGTGCAGAATCCATCATGCCACGTCCTGCAACAGGAGTGGTCATTGAAACCTTATGGAATGTCTGTCTGGAAAATGAGGATACCTTTTTCGTTATGAAACAGGAGAACTCTCTGTGTACCAGCTTGAGGAAGAAAAAGAGCAACTATCAGCCTCTTCAGTGACATGCAATCTGACCTACAATGGGCAGTGATAAAGTTGGCAGTTCCTCGCAAGAGAAAATCAACCCTGCAACCAGAGGATTATAATAAAAAAAGACAAGAAGAAGAAGAAGAACATGAGGAAGGAGAAATTAGTTTCCCCTTCTCCTTTCAAGCAAGCAAAACTGCAACCCTTCCCCTCTGATCTTGAACTTGCTAAAGGTAAGATTATCTTTAGCGCTGTCTGGGAAAGCAAAACGACTCCAACTGGGTGCTGGTTTTTACGCGCCAGCATCCGTGAGATGAACTTGACCTGTTTGTGCTGGAAACGTTCAATTCAGACACAGGAATATTCAGGACCATGCTGGCTGTTCCGTTTCAGGTATGGTCAGATAAAATCTGACAAGTTGGAGATCTGATCTCCAACTTGTTCCAAAGCTCCCGCACTTGGTTGGATATTTTAACTGTCAAGAAAAATTGAGATTTGCAGCTCCGCCTCCAGAGCCAACCTCCTCTGAGGACCCGCCCCGTCCCAAATCTATATAAGGACAGGGTGACAAATGCAGACTCTTGGCTGATGGAAAAACCCTCCCTTTTGGGTACTAAAAAGGCACAGACACACAGAGAGAGAGAGAGAAAGAGAGAGAGACAAAATAAAATGTCTGAAATAATGAACTTACAAGAGGTGAAAAACTTTGATCCGAAACTGCAATGCCCTTTTTCTTGTATGCTTGTAGGACCAAGTGGCTGTGGAAAGACAAACTTTGTAATCAATGTTCTTGAAAATTGTATGTCTACTATGACTGAAAAACCAGAAAATATTGTGTACTTTTTTTCTTCTATCCAACCTTTGTATATGGAACTGAAGAAAACAAATAAAAATGTAAAACTCGTACAAGGTCTGCCAGATGATTTTCTAAATGACAGTTCTCTCTTTCCTCCAGATGCTTCAAATCATCTAGTGATTGTTGATGACTTGATGTCTATTCTGCTTGCAGTTTTTTTTGTTTGTTTGAGTGAGATCTTTTTTTTAAAAAAAAAATCTGAAATACTTAAATTGTCTGTGTTGTTTTTGTTTCTCTCATTACTCAACAAGTGCTCAGAGTGTCAAGGGGGTAATATGGCTGAAGAGGCACTAATGAAAAGGATTTATTTTGACCCATCTAATCCTGGTAGCTTTGGAGGTGTTCAAAGATTGAAACAGAATCTTGAAAATGAAACTGGGAAAAAACTCAGTGTTGACAAAATCAAAGACTTCCTTTCAGAGCAAGATGCATATACTTTACACAAGCCTGCAAGGCTCCATTTTCAGAGAAACCGTGTGTTTGCATCTGCACCTTTAAAACAATTTCAAGCAGACCTTTGTGATATGCAAGCCCTGGCTGAATATAATGATGGGTACAAATATCTGCTTACTGTCATTGATGTGTTTTCCAAAAAACCTTTTGCTCGAGTTTTAAAAAGAAAAACTGCTGGAGAAGTTGTGAAAGCTTTTGAGTCTGTATTTAGAGAGTCAAATACCAAAGAAGATTCAGACTTATTTGGGGCGAGAATTTTTTAACAAGAGCTTTGAAGCCTTAATGAAAAAACATGGAATCGTTCACTTTGCTACAGCCAGTGACCTCCAGGCCTCCATTGTGGAAAGGTTCAATCGTACTCTCAAGTCCAGAATGTGGATGCAAACAACACACGAAGGTACATTGACGTTTTAGATTGTCTTCTTTCAAGCTATAACAACAGTTTTCATTCCAGCATAAAAATGAAACCTGTGGAGGTCACTACAGAGAATACCCTTCAAGTCCTGCGAAATCTCTGCGGTACTAAACCCCGAAGGAAAAACAAGAAGAAAAAAAAACAAGCCAAGTTTAAACCTGGAGATTTAGTCAGACTTTCAAAAGTCAGAGGGGTTTTTCAGAAAGGTTATGAACAGACCTTTACAGATGAGGTGTTTAAAGTCACAGATGTTACCCCACGCATTCCTACTGTTTATAAAATCCAAGATTATGATGGAGAGGCTATAGAAGGCTCTTTCTACCAGGAAGAATTACAGAAAGTAAAGATGGGACAGGAGAGAGTTTATCATGTTGATAANAGGGGGGAAAAGCAAGTGCTTGTCAAATGGAAGAACTGGCCTTCAAAATTTAATAGCTGGGTCAGGCTCAGTGACCTTTCAGATGTGTAAAGAAGACCTACAGTGTCAGACAACAACAACAACAACAACAACAACATGTCAGCAGGAGGAGAAGACAGAGACCGAGAAGGCTTCTATGTGACCCTGCCTTCTAAAGCTTGCAAACAGCTCTTTAAAGACAATTCAAGCTCAAACTTTAAAACAGAGTTGGCCAAAGCTATTGATTTAACAGGTCATTGGGTTGTGGGTCTGTGTGAAGTTATAATACCACATACCTGGTACAACCTGCCACCTCACTTGGCCTATTTTGAGCTCCGTAGTGTCTTAATTCAACCGTCAGACAAGACAGAAGGCCAGGTTGGTATTGATATCTACATCAATCAATCAATCAAATTTTATTTGTATAGCACATTTCAGCAGCAAGGCATTTCAAAGTGCTTTAGACAACTTAAAATGGAAATGAAAACAGAAAGAGACAGATTTTGAAAAAGATTAGAGTAAAAATTAAATGTGAAAACATTTTAAAACATCTCAAACCTTGACATCATACAAGGATTCAAACCTCAGAGTTTTAGCAGAGCGACATCATATAAGGATTCTCAAACCTCAGAGTTTATGTATGTTACAAGGATTCAAGGCATTTCAAAGTGCTTTACACAATTTGAAATTAAAACAGAATAAGACGGAGTTTAAATCTTTTTCTGTTTGAAAAAGATTTAAATAGATAAAATCATTATTAAAAGTAAAAAGAAAGAATAAAAACATTCAGTTTAGTCATAAGCAACTCTAAACAGCATGGTTTTAATTTGAGATTTAAAGACACTCAGTGTTTCAGCTGTTTTACAGTGTTCTAGAAGTTTGTTCCAGATTTGTGGTGCATAGAAACTGAATGCTGCTTCTCCTCGTTTCGTTCTGGTTCTGGGGATGCAGAGCAGACCAGAACCAGAAGATCTGAGGGGTCTAGACGGTTGGTACGGCACTAGCAGATCTTTAAGGTATTGTGGTGCTAAACCGTTC
>CAEGAF010194882.1:0-21622 GCA_903067075.1 Micropoecilia bifurca
TATATATGCTATTGAGTTGAAATGCTATTTGTTTCCTGCCACTTGAATATTTACAACAACACACAAAATAAATTCCAAGGTGTGGGCTATGGATGCTCTAAAAGGATTAGTGCATTATTAATTAGGCCGTATGACAGCAGTTTGAAGAGTGGGGGGAATAAAATGAAAAATATCCCCACCAACATATCCCCCACTGGTCAGATGCCATAAACTGGAGAGGTGCGCGGAGCTGAGCAGAGGACATGTAGGCATCAGTGCTATTGAGGAAGAAAGAAAGCTGGTGGGCGATGAGGAGGAGGAAACGAGAGGGATGAAAGGGAGACAGCAGCACTGCAGTGCCGAGTGAATCCAAAGAAAGGCACATCTTTTGGGAAAACTATCTGTGAAAACACACAAAAAATAATAAAATAAAACTCGACTGTACAACAGGAAAGGGGGATCAGCTGCATTCATGATGCCTTTCAGCTGCTGCAGTTTCGTAGCTTAGAAGCTTTTATACCCTCCACTATGTAAATTAGAAGCAGAACATTAAGTAAAACGTCCCTATCATCCTAATGCATTATGTGCATTAGGCAAACACTTTTTTTATTTTTTTTTCTAGCTTGCAGCAGTAAAATAAATCGGGTAAAGGACTCTACTTCTCTTTGGAAAAGCAAAATTAAACGGAAAGATAGCGCAGGTGACATTTTAATCAAACACTTCTCTCTGATGACTTTAGCAATTCACCCGTTTTCAAAATTAATGGTTTAAAATATAATGCTGGAGCCACAGCGCCTCATGTAAATAATTGATTCTATTTCAAATAAATGCAATAATCGTCTTATTTAGGCTTTTAGGTCATACATGACTGAATGTAATTGCTCCTTTCATTTTTATGGAAGATGTCCAACACGGATACTCAACATAATTTCATAAGGCATCCTAATATTCTTAGCTTACATATGTGGACTGTTAGACAAAAGAAACAGTCCAATTAAAAACACCACTGGAACAAAAAAGAACTAGTTAGTCCCAAAGTATAATGTTTGTTCTTTAAAAATACTTACATTCGAGTTTGTAGGATTTGTAATGGGTCAATATGTCCAAACTGAACAGAAATTTTTCATGTTAGTTCTAAAGTTAAAAGTGAAATTTAAACAAAAATTTGTAGTCTAACTTCTATATGAGGAAAAACTAAGTTTATCAGAAATTAGTTCTGAACTGCAGCTTTCAGAAAAGTTTTTGGTAGATTTGGCAGTGAGTAAGATCTGCTCAGTCAGCATGTAACCATTGCTAATACGTCCACAAAGTTGTTCTAAAAGTTGCATTAAAAGTCTTTTAAAAATGCCAACTTTGCATGATTTTGTAAATTATGATAATTTAATGCAAAGTTGGCATTTTTAATGGACTTTTAAAACAACTTTGCATTAAAAGTGTCATTATTTACCGAATTACACACTGTCATAAATATTCATAAAGACTTCTTTATGTTCATGACAGATGTTATGTCATGTTTATGACGGTGTCATGTCAGTCACACCCCTTCAAATAAAGTGTTACTGAAAGTTGTATCAGTTGCTTTCCTTCTTTTTGAAAGACAAAACAACTTGGAAAAAAAATTCTTTAACAAGGTCTCAGGGGACCTTTTATGCCAAATTGTAGTTCACTGGCCTCAAAAAGTAGCAGATACATTGATTTTCTGAACTGAATAATTGCTTTAAATAATTGTCAAGTAGAAACAGATTTTTTTTTGCTTTACACAATCACAGAAACCCGAGTTCAAGACGAGCCTCACTTCTCCAAATAGATTTCAAATTTGCTTCGCTGCAGCCGTGGAGGCCGAGGATACGAACACAAAGAAGAAGGAAAAAATAAAAACACATGGAGCTGTGTGTTGCAAAACTTTGTAGAATACAAACAGGATACCGCTGGGATTGTTTCAAGATTGCTTCTGCAGTTGCACAATGTTGGGTCTTCATAAAAATCAATTCGAACTGCTGGGAGCCCAGGCTGACTGCCGAGGCAGGTGTGAGGACAGCACACAATGAACAAACAACATATTTTCATTTGAATTTGAGGGGGAAAAAAAGAGGGTCAGAGCTAAATATATTGCACATCTGCACTGATGAATTGATTGTTGCCTCAATTGTTCATTCTTATCAATTTTAAAATTATCGCAAACATCTAACACAATTATTCACTCTCAGAATATATATAATTTGCACCAAAAAAAAAGACAAAGACAAAAACTTATTGGCAAAGTGACATGTGGGCAAATTCTTCTGAAATGTGTTTGTGGATTACATCTGAACGCAGGATCTCACTGAATTAATATCTAAATTATGCAATGAGAACAATTAAGCCAACAATGGTTGTTAATTGGCATGTAAATTGGAGCATGTAAACACCAGGTGCCTGGTGTCGGTCTGAACAGCGAGGCCTGTTTACCAAGGAGAACCTCCTCATCCACATTCACGAGCCGCTCCGTGGGCACTTGGTTGGAACCAACATGTGCTCGTCCCTCCCAGCGTTCGTGGGGCTCGTCGGGCCTCGGCTGATTTTTGAGTAGCTTTCAGGAGGACCAAACAGGCAGAAAAGACTCTTCTGTCTTTTCTGTCGACAATTTCATTTCATTCTAAGGATCCCTAAAAGCCTCAGGACTTATCAAAAAAAAGCTCAGTCTCCTCCTTTTTTTTTGGTGAGAATGTCCATATGAACAGTTTTCCTTACGACGGAGGAACGGCGGTGAAGACATCAGCAGCAAAATCGTAAAACCTCGTAATTGTAAGTCTACATCGTACAATGTGGGCCATAAGTTTCCATTTATAGGAGAATGTAAATGTATATTTCTTTTATATTTCAGATACCCATGAAGATGACAAAGAGCAAAGAATTGAATTTATACTGATGGGATTGGGAAGCGGTCGAGTGGTTGCACAAACCTTTAGCAGAAAACATGGAGCTAGTGTGACACACACACCAACCACACTGTGGCAAAACATAAACTTATTTGTAAGTTTCAGAAAACTGGGAACGTTGCAGATCAACCACAAGTGGTTTAAGATGAGCAGCAATTACAGAGTCCCACAAAAATAAAATGTCTAATATAAAATGTTTATTTTTTTATATGTATGGAAACCTATGGCCCACCCTGTATAAACAACACACGTCACCACGAGGGGGCATTATGGGAAATCCCTGCATCATGTTTTTATGATCACTTTTTATGCCGAAACGCTGCAACTACAGCTGTGACCAAAATTTTTGACAGACATGCACATTTTGTTTTGACGGACATGGTAAACTTTGGATTGGAATATTTATCAAACTGGATGTCTAATGATTCACTGTGAAAACATAGTTTAGAAATTAATTTTATTGTGTTTTGTTGAGTTTGAAAATTAACAGCTATTCATACCCTTGCCCTATCGAAACACTGCAGGTGGCAATTTTTAAATTTTTTTTTGGGGGGTGTGTTTGACATCACTGGCTGTGTGCAATGAGAATGACAATAACAGTAGTGAAACAATGAGCAAAAAAAAAGGAAAAGCAAAAACGAAGCTTGTTTGAGACAGCCACTGTGGGGAGATCTATGGTTATAGATCTATGGTTACCTCCTCATGAATAATTCATCTGTCCTCTGCTCTGTTCTTCTTCTCTTTAAAGCGCACAAAGTAAACCAACACATTATCGCCCTCTTTGAGGCTCTAGTGATAACTGTTTATCTCTGTGGCTCAACAGAGCTAAAATACCTTGGGTATTTTTAGGTATAGTCCAGGTTTCGGTACATCAAGGCCTGAATAGGTTCTACCACGGCTGCTGTTGTGACACTCCAGAGAAACGTTTGACACAACTACCACTGCTGTGACTGCATCCTATGGCTGTTAGCACTGCTAACTGTAACCAGAACAGGTCAGGCCTACAGTTATTCTGACACTGTGTAATAATGTAATCACTCCTTGTGCTGGAGGAACGTGGAGCTTAACAGATTTTTAATGAAAGAATCTGATACAACACACACAGTCACAGCTAGCTACATACTCTAAAATCTGTCCAGTGAACACACTCTGCTTTTGCTTCTGAACATAAACACTGTTGAGCAATAAGAGTATAAAGTTTTATTGGTCTAAATCACAGCTTTGTTGTGCCAGCTGGAGTCCTTAACCCCTCTCTGCTGCCACACACACAGCTGAGCAGGGAGCTTTTCAGGGCAAATCATTTAAAATCTGCTCCAGATCTTCTCACAGCCTTCACTCATTAGCGTTTGCTTCCACTTATGCTTGGGAACATAACGTCGCGGTCTAACGTTTTAATTGTCTGATTAAACTGTCCTCTTGCCCGTTCCTGTGACTCGCTCTGCCGCCGCCACGTTTTCAGCAACTTTTTCAAAACATGCAAACTGAAAATGATGTAATGGATCGACAGTGGACTGAAAGCCAACCTGACAGACAGATGGGCGAAAATAAAAACCTGCTGACTCAACCAATTAGGTACTTTTAGCTGTGTTTGTGTAGTAAAAGCAAGGAAGCCAAACCAAAAGTGGGCTCTACCTTACCAGGAACAGCAGCATCAGACATTTTCTAGCATTGCTTTAACTCCAGATTCTTTTATTATTGATGCGTTAACCTTTTTTGTAAAGCACTTTGTGATTTTTATGTCTGTGAAAGGTGCTATATAAATAAAGTTTACTTACTTAGGAAGCCAAATCAGGTCACTAGTCGGGAGGAACAACATTTAAGACTACCCTAAACTCTTGGGGTCCACTTCTGTGATGGCAGGTTGCTAAAACTTTCTGCTTTATATAATTATTCAAATCACATCAGATTCCATTTTAAACTCCTCTAACACCCATATTTTCCTATATAACTTTTAATTTTAACAACATAAGTCACTGGTACTTTTGTTCTCAAATACAACACAAACCAAATCTTTCATGTTGAATATCATGTGGTTTTGGTGCTTAGACTCATACACTTAAATAAAAGCAGCTAATCTGAGAGCAAACAGAAATAAACAGCTATATAATTTCACCTTGTCCATTTTATCCTCATTTTTCTTGATTTTTGAATCATTGACTCAGAGAACCTAAACTCGACTAAGTACGTTTTCAGCAATGTGAACCTTCTTTTTTAGCCATAGCAAACCCTGAGCCACCCGGGCTCAACCCGTCACTCAGTGCCAGACCCGGCACTGAGTGATGGGACACACAGCTTCTGCCTTACCGAGATGCACACAGCGCTCAGAAACATGCAGACGCCTCTTCTGATCAGGTCTGTTGAACAGACTTCCACTGTGACGTTACACTGTCCTGAAACTATCTGTCATTCCACACAGATGCATTAGCAGCATATAAACGCCTCGTAGTACAATGCGCTTCGCATCATATGATCTTTTTCTGCTATTTGTGACTTTTAAAGAGGTAAACTGAACAAGAATGTGTCTTTTCTCCTCAGTTTCCCTCTCACCCTTCGCTCCCAGCTTCATGAAATGTGAAGCATCTCAAAGAGACAAGATCCAGAGGGATTCTAAACTGAACTGATGGTGGAAAGAAAATACTCAAAGTACTGAATGGAAACATGGAATATAGTCAGGAAACAGATCGGGTAAGAATCGATCTACCTTCACTGTAAAATTATACATTATATTGGTTCAGCAGGTCGGTAGAGGGAATATCCTCAGTCGATTTCAGTGAAATGTTAATGTCTTGCCACATTGTTAAAGTTGCTTTTTTTCTCCCTGTGGTCATTACGTTCTCGGAGCAACACGTACTGACCGACTTTCAGGCTGAAATCTTAGTAAATAATTGATACCTAGGATATCGATTTCCAGCACTGCAGTGATATTTTTGGGAGGAGTTGAGCAGAAACCCTCAAAAGCAGCAGAGTATTTGTGATTTATGACCCCAGTAGATTGCTTTCTGACACATAAACGCAATAAGCCCAGAGTCGTTTAGCATTAGAGTCAATAGTTTACGACATGGAAGAGGTGCGAAGTGACGGATGGCGGGGTTTTTGGCTGGACTCGATCAACGGGAATCCCAGTCGTACGCGGGGAATTATTTGACGGCTTGTGGTGAGAAGTGGGATATTTCGTCGGGTTCGACCATAAAGCGCGCCCAACAGAAACTCTTAGAGCAGACACGGGCGCTGGAGATTAAAACGCTGTTTCAGATGATAAGGAGAGTAAAATAGGAGAAGATGAAAGTGATTAATGCTGGACGTGTGACAAGACGAAGGGCGCGAGATGTAAACCATGCGGGGGCCTGGGAATCAAGATCCTAATCACTCTCTTAAAGCGCAGGCATCAAACACCCATTTATCACTTTGGAGTGAGAACATAACTAAAGAAAGCAAAGTGGAAGGTACGCAGCTCCGTCACTGCTTTTTTCCCCCCAGTTTTTGCCGAGACAGCAGCTGGGACTTTCTGTGCGTCCTCGAGGCGCAGGAGCCGCAGCTGATCCAAGTAACTTGGTGTTTACTGCCACACACACTCATCCTTCATGCGAGCAGTTAGCTTAACAACTCTCGAAATGGAAGGAGTTAGCAATTAAGATCGAATTGCAGAGTGAAGGAATGGGTTCAAATTACATGCGAAGCAGCGAGGAAGGCTATTAATTTGGGTTCAAAGAGAGCGCGGCCCGAGGGTGGGGGGAGCGGGACGGATAACCCAAGTGTGTTACGCCGTCTGAATTTCAGATGTGCTCAGATACCGGCCGCCATGTTGATTTTAATTTCCCCCAGGTGTGACGACTAGATCAACACAAGGTAACTAGCTAGGTAGCACGTGACGACAAATTAAGAAGAAAAAAAAGAAAAGTTGAGGTGACCTTTGAGGAACCTCTACGAAGTCGTTGACAGATGATAAATTATTAAGTGACGTTTCGTCACCCAGGCAGGGGACTAAACATTTTCTCTCGTAACTCTGTACATGTGAGGTAACCCTGGTTGGGATTCAGCCTTCGCTCCTCTGCTAACCCCCTTCAGATCAAGCAGTTCACAGCCTGACGGGATGCAAGGTGGCGCGAATGAGGCGAATGTTGCTCCCGTGTTCAGCAGCGTCTTTTGTTTAACGTACGTCTCGTTTCACTCCAGAGTCCTGAGGAGGCTGCTTCTGATGTTTGAATATGAAAAAAGAGGAGAGGACAAGTTATTATAGTTATCATGTACTGGAAAGGGTCAAGGAATAATAAGTGAGGTTTAAAGCATTTAAGACTGTAGCCTATTTCTTTAATTATGTTGGACGGTTTTGAAAATGAATATCTAAAATAGTTAAAAGAAAATACAGCTTGGGACGTTAAAATACGTAGATGTAACGCTATCTGATGTGCTATTGGTTGATTCTCGCAAAGAAGCCAATCCTGGAGTGGGATTCATTTTCCTGGGTGCTGATTGGCTCTAAATGTTATCGTTGGTCCCTTGGTGTTCACCTGGACAACAGTTATTTTCTGGGGATTTTGGACAAAATCAATTAAATGATGGATGACCTTTAACCTCCTCTTCATGAGCCTGTCATATAACAACCGTCTCTTCAGTCAGAGGCTTTTGCAGAGCGGCTGTAATACAGACCACTACAGGAGCTCCTTCCTTCCCACAGTCGACCACATCTACAATAAGGATCTTGAATAATGTGAGCTGCAGAAACGTTTAATTTAGATCACTAAAGTACTTTTGAATATGAATTTTCCATTGAGTTTTGTGTGGATGAAAAGGAAAGCCTCTATTATCTCTCTTTGTACAAAACACGAGTGTTTTCATGCACACTTAGTAACGTTGAGAAGTGGGTTAAAAGAACATCTCAGGCATTCAGCCTGAGATTCACCGTGGGTGTGTGTGTCGTACTTGTTCTCCACTGTTTCATTTCAATGAAAGTATGAGAGCTGCTCTGCTTGAGTTGTGGTTTATGCTCAACAACAGCCCAGCTTGAGCTGCTGGTCAATTTCCATTAAAGTCACACGAAGATTAATCCTATAAAAACTTTGAAAAGTTACCTTCTTCTTCTTAGTTTTTGTTTTACATTTTGAATTTATGCCGTGATGGAGTGACAGTCTCACTGAAGTGTTTCATCTAAGCTGTTATTACGCAGTCTTAAGAAAACTAAAAGCATTTTTTAAGCAAAGACATCATAGAAAAAAACACATTTAACTGTGTCTCACATTTAAGTAGAGCAGCCAATCTCAAGCAATCTCAATTATTTAATAAGACGACTAATGGAAATGTGAAGCAGGTTTTATTTTTAAAAATGCAACAAAAAGAGAAACAGTAAAATAGACGCATTGTCTATTTTACGCAAATGTTTTTCATCATCGCCGACAGACATTTAGAAGTAACACAGCACCTAAAGAGTCTTTAATAGCTTTTATATTTTCCCCACAATATCCACACGGTATCCTACACCGAAAGTGTATTTTCAATTTTCAAACCCAGCCACATAAACTTTGAGGTACCAAGACGCTAACCTCTAAACCGGGAAGAAAAAGATAGCTTCTGTTTTGTTTTTTAAAGTCTTCTTTACATTCCTGAGCCAGCTATATCTGTGTGTCCCTGGAGGCCAGTGCCACCACACTGGATCACAGAAACACACACACACAAACACACACACTCTGAGCAGTGTCTGTGTGCAGAAAGCTGTTGTCAGCAAGACACATAGCCGCTGTGCTGAATTCAGACACGGTGTGTTTATGTCGATGTGTTTTAAAGCGGTGGTGTCGTGTCGCTGCATCACAAATCTGTGTTGCCCAAGTCATCAAACGTCAACATCTCGATTTATTCTTTTCTTTTACCTGTTATTATCCTGCATCGGAAATAAGGAAAATCAAACTGAATTATAATTTTTGACACTCAAAAGCAGAATACCACATTTCAACATTAGCTGGTGCTCCTGGCTTGCAGATCAAGGCGCTTTGCTCTCTGTGACTCACTGTAAGATCAGTCTCGGTTTTCAGCTCCAAATTAACCCAAACTCAGAGACAGAACAGCACTTCTCAAGTAGAAAGTTTCATAGAAATAGTCACACTCCATATCAGCACATACACTTTCAACAACACATTATTTTTTTAAACTTTTCACAAATAAAACTCTGAAAAATGTGGTATGAATTTGGATTCTGCCCCCTTTAATTTGAAACCCCTGAATGAAATTCTGAGTAACTACCTGCCTCAACAAAACCAAATCCAGAGTGTAGTTTGCTCTTAACATAAATGAAGCTGTTCTGGGAAAGCCGAGGCAGTTTGTTAGATAATATGCAGAAAGTTACATTTACCAAATAAGTCTGAAAAACGTAGAGAAATCTGTCGATAAGACAGCGATGCCGATCAAAATCTGACCTTTTATAGAACCTAGCCATCAAATGACACAGATACATGTAAAACAGAATGCGCTCAAAAAAGCAAAATGGAACTTTAAAAAAAGTGTTAATTTGTTAAGTTAATCCGAGCATATTAAGTTTGTTAAGTTGTCAATGTGAAATAAACATAAAAAAATAAGTTTAGCAAACTTAATTTGAATACATGTAACAAATTAACACTTTTTTTTAAGTTAGAGCTACATTTTCTTTTTTCAGTGCGTCACCCTGAGCACAACATGCCCAGTGTAAAGCACAGTGGAGGCAGCGTCATGCTATGGGAATGATTTTTTTAAAGTTAATGAGAGAATAGATGAAGCCAAACACCAGGTAATCAAGCCGCAAGTGGATAAAGAATAACTAGTTTTCAACTGCATAGCACACAAATCATTTGAAATGAATCCTAGTTTATTTAGCTTTGGATAACTTTGTATCTGAAAATAACGACATGAGAAACAATTTTATAATTAATTCAAAACTGCAAATGCTGTAGAAATCACAGTTTTATTTGAACATCCGATGAATTCCCTCATACCGGATGCCCTCGCAATAAATGACTTATCTTCGCTCGCGGCACAAGAGCTGCTGCTGTGTCAACAGTATAGCTCATTATAACAGCAGCCATGTTGCGTCAGCAGCACCTGCAGAGCAGTGCAAGCTCATGGAAATTACATAACAAAACAAAAGCCTAATATTTCAGTGTCAGAGTCCCAAATGCATTCCATGCTGAAGAATGCAAAAATAGTAATAATTAAAGAAAACAACCTTTATATGAAACCAGAAGTGAGGAAATAACTCAGGAAAAACAAGACGAGGAAACACGAGAATCAACTGTGGCCAATTTTCTAATGGAGACAAACATTCAGAAAAATACAGAAGCAAAAGAAATTGATCTCTAGCCACTAAACACAGGCTGCTTTGGCCGCTGCGGCTTCACGTGTTAGTTATGGGTCTCGTCGCAGAGCCCATGTCGAACTCGCTGCCCTAATGAATAGGAGACACATCTCTGGTTAAGCGAGAAGACGTGTGGGCACAGCCGCCATCACTCCTGGTTTGTAAATTGCTAAGGGTGCCTGGGCTTCCTGCCAGCGGCGGCATGCTGTCGAAGCAGCAGGAGGGCATCAAGACTTGTTAAAGCCAGCTGCTGTTTGTAGAACTAAAACTCACAGAAACAAACTCCGGAGACAGAAGTAAACAAGGAGACGGGTTGTTTGTACGTTTGTTTTTTTAGGGGCTTTCTAGACAAGACGAATCGTCTAAATGTGACGAAAAGTCAAGAGTCAGCAGGTACGCTTAACAGAAAGCAAAACAAGTCGCTTACTTCTTCAATAACAAAATGAAGGAGGTTTAGATTTTTTTACCCTGGCATGTCTCAAACAGGTTGGCTGTCTTGTAAAGCAGCAGCGTGTAGCAAAGTGGTGCTTGAACTCCACCAGGAGCCAAATCTGAGATCAACTTGTCCACACAATGTGAATCATATTGTTTTCTCCACACAGGCTGCTCTGAAAAAATAACTCAGTATGGGTTAGAATGATTCTAAAATCAGTTTCACATGGAAATGTGTATTCTGTGTTTTTCTACCACTGAAAACAGTTTTAACAATTTACAAATGGCACCTTGCCACAGCACAATTAACACCTGCGCCTCAATGGCTAGTTTAGGATCAAGACTATCAATCAACTGCAGCTGGCAGAGCAAATTTCACAACACAATAACATTTCTACTCTGAGATGGTTTCAATCTTTGGGTGTCATGAGCCGACTGAAAAACCCAGCATCCTCCTTCAACGAGGTACCATAACTTTCTCAAGCTGAACTGAAGCAAAACTGGATTTATTATCTTTGTAGGAACAATCAAGAGTCAGCACACAACTTCAGTTATTGCAGGCAGAAACCAGAAGCCAGGCTTGAAATCTGGGTTTTGGTGACCTGAACCTTCATCATCACATAAAGACAGTTACAAAGACAGCCTTCTATCACATCAAGAACATTTCCAGGATTAGAGGACTAATGTTCCACCAAGATCTGGCAAAACTAATCCATGCCTTGATATTTAGTCGTATTGATTACTGCAACAGCGTCTTCACAGGTCTGCCTACAGCAGGGGACCCCAAGACCAAAGCGCGGCGTGATTTGAACCGTTTCTAGCGCTTTGACGGCCCTCGCTGCTGACAATGAGTCAGGCCCTCGACACGCCTCCATAGACTTTGAATGTAAACCATACGTGCCTCAAAATGTGTTTGGCGTGAACAGACTGTCGTCTTATCAACTTTGCAGACCACTCAGGAGTTCTGGTTCTGCTCGACATCCCCAGAACCAGAAACAAACATCAATCAGCGTTCAGCTTCTATGCACTACAAATCTGGAACAAACATCCTGAAAACTGCCAAACTGCTGAAAGATTGAATTCCTTTAAATCAATAAACTATGTTCCTTGGTTCCTTTAAGCCTGTTGCCCAAACAGATTCCCTCTTTAGGCAACTCTAAACAGTTGGCCTGTTCAGAGTTGCCTTGGATTCATTATAACTGGAACGTTGATCAACGTATCTGATGTCAATTTGCTTGATGATTTCAATAATAGCATTTGACAAAATTGCAGTTTCATAATCGGCTACCATATTGTGTTGTAATGGTGTAACACACTTTGAACTGCGCAGTACAAATGGTCTTTTTAAAAATATAAAATTGTAAGCATTTTCAGAAACTGGACATCGCTCTAACCGTGTCTCAGGATGGGTACAACAAATTACAACAGATTGCGACCAAGGACTTCTGTATCTTTCAGCGCACAATAGCCGAGCAGCAAATGGAGAAAAGTAAGTCTATGATTCCCAATGTTATGAGGCAAATGGTGGACTTTGAAATGAAACCAAAATATTTGCCTAACTGAGTCTGTTCACCTTCATGTGGGAGCTGAAGAAGGATGGTTATTGCTGCAGTTTATCCTTTTGGGTGCAGTGACACGTCCTGCACACGAGATGAGGCGATGCGCAATATTGGCTCGCGAGAACAAGAGATCAGATTTTACCAACTCTGAGTGATGCTCTAGGCTTTTTGCAATCACTAGAAAAAAAGAAAGCCCCGGTGTGAAAAGAGCAAGAGTCATACAAATGATGTAAGCAGGCTGATAAAATGTTTTTATTATAGATGGCAATTTGAATAAAACTGGTTGTTTTCATCTGTGGCTGTGACAAAGATTATTGTTTATTTTTAGGTAAAAGTGAAGAATCCTCCCACCTCCTGTTGTTTTCAGAAACAGAGTTATGATTTCACAAACTTTGTATTAAAATGATAGATATTCCAGCATTGACTCATCTAAATGTGGCACTTATGCTACTACAAAGATGAAAAGAAAAAAAAACATTTAAAATGATTGCTTTTTGTGGTTCCGAAATCAAAAAGAAATGCTTTATGAACCTCCAAATTAATTTTAAATAATCTCTGTTCAAGTCACAATCAGTTCTGGTGTTGTTTATTTTCTTATTTTAGATTTGTAACAATTGATATATTATAATGCCATTCAGATTCATCAAAACAAACAACACAAAGCTCTTTAGCTGATGCTAACGTTAGCAGTTAATGGTTAACCAGTGTTTGAAATGCTCCCACGCTAACACTTAACATAAAAGGGGTTATTATATATTTTCTAGGCAAACTGTAAAGTAAAAAAGTTACTTTAAGTTATAAAAATGCAGTATGTGTCAAATATGACGTAAAAGAAAATTGACTCAATATCATAGACGTATCTGACGCCTTGAAATTGTCCTCTGGCTCTTTAAGAAGCTTCTATTCTTCCCAACACTCCCCTTTCATCGCAACGATTCTCTGTGATGTCGTTTAAACATCTCAGTTATTAGCTTTGAACTGAGACGTAGTTAATATGATAAACTCAAAAACAGAATACAGAGCTCAAAAAGGTCAATTTTGCATAACTTCCACCCTTTAAAAGTGGTGGAGAGTCATCATCAGTGCATTTGTAACAGAGTGTCTCATTATGGAAACAGCGTATTAATTACTTCTGCTTACACTTCAAAATAAGAGTCTCAAACATTGTCAGGATGCCAAGCCTGAAGTACTCATGTTCACATAGGTAGCTTAGACTTTTACTCACCAGGCAAAGTGACCTGAGTGACAGTAACTAGACGATTCATCATGAGTTAAACTTCATGTTGAGGAGAAACGTCCTAGCTTTTAAATATTGCCAGAGGTCATGAAATGGTAAATCCTTTTTTTTATTCAGGATGTTACCATGTTGAGACAATATCTCTGGCTCTGGAGGAAAGTACACAGGATTCTGATGAGGAAGAGAAACTCGCAAATGACTCATTTGCAACTTATTCTAAATGAGACGGCAACTCAGACGAACCGAAGTGCAGACTGAATTGTTTTCCCATAGGATAATATACAAATGGTTTTGCTTACAACCAAACAAAAACTGCTACCTGACATCTGCAGGACAGAAAGATGTGTATTTTAACCCTGGTAGGCCAACAGTCTCACCCTGAAACTCAGAAAAATCGTTGTCAACTTTGTGCAGCAGGATTCCCAACACTTTTTGATGGACTATAAAAAGAGCGTCCAGGATCCGATGTGAAGCACACAGCTGGAATATGTAACAACTAATGTAGACGCTGGAGCCATAAAACTTTTGATATTTTTCTGTTATGAAGCTTTAAGCCCCAGCACAAAAAGTGGCACATCTACCAGAAACTGTCTTTACAGCCACTACACCCAGTAGGAAATAACTAAAATGGTTACCGTTTATAGGAAGATGCAGCTTCAACTGCAGTTTTGTGCCGAAATAACAAAAGTATTAATGTTATACACATAAACAAATGATGGCAATTTTAAAGCAATGGCAAAAAAGTAGACATATTTCTCCCCTTTATTAAAAATTGTGGCTATTTTACTTTGTGTTCCTCCACATGAACTACGGACTGCTCGCATTACCTGAGCGCGCCTAATACCCATTGTTTTGAATTTTATTAAAACTGGCATACATTTTTATCTTCCAAAAACTCTTTTTCTCTTTTGCCTGCAGTCTAAAAGACATTAGCGTGAGCCGCAGGAAACGCATACTTCTCCTGTTTTCTGCTCCCAGTTCCCAGAGAGCATCATCATTCACTCGCACCAAAACGAGAAGTGAGAGAGGCGTGTGGAAAATGAGAGAGCAGCATGAATCTAAATAACACACACAGAGGCCCCGTCTGACCCCTTGGTAATTGCCAGCGCCGGCGCATCGATGTGACAAAAGTATTCATCTATCCGTCTTGATCATCCGGCCAGGTGTTCTTGAACCCAACAACCCGGTGTGGGTTAATCAGATAAATAAAACCCAGAGAGTTACGTTCAAGATGAATTGAGAGAGGAGCCAGGCGCTTGGTTACAGTTGAAGAAGCTACAGCGACGACATGAGAAGCAAGACTAGGAGCTTCCTTCTTTCTTGATGCTGTTTCTTCAGGTTTTTTTCCTTAGTGAGGAGCGAGACGCATTTCTTTACATATGGATTATTGTATATGAATATAAACATGGACGTATGCTAAACTTACCTGATGCAACATCCCCAAACTCCATCTCAGTACGTTCAAATTCAATAGATTGGAATATTATTGAAAAACTTCACTTATTTCTTCAATAAGTGAAATACATTACATAGATTATTCTTACCTGTTTGAAAGGCTGCTGTGTTCAAAAGGTATTTTTGATTTGACAAACAAACTTCACTGCAGAGCAGTACATGGAATATGACCACATATTTCTCCCTCTACATATAAACAGCTTATCTGTCTGTCTATATATGTTCAGAGGACATGACCACAAATATGGCTATAACGATGCTTCTCGGCAGCAGGTCCTGTAAGTCCAGTAAAGGTAGAATACAAAATGAATTCAAAATATAGAGAAAATCCACAGGATCATTTCTTTCCATCTTCAAGAGAAATACAGCCTTGGAGACCATTTGTTTTCCAGCAAAACAATGAACTGAAGCCTCCATATGTAGAAACGGTTTGAAGACGACAACGTTGAAGTTCTGGAGTGGCCCAGTCAAAGCACAGGCCTCAGTCAGAGATTTTGTGGCAGGACGTGGAAAGGGTTGTTCATGGTTCACTGTCAACAGAGCCTGAACAGTTTTGGCAAGGAAGAATGAAGTAAAAGTAATCAAAACCTGTTAGGACTTTGGCACCGACATTAAAAAAAAGGACACAATATTCAAAACGAGCTTGACAAATCTGTCAAGTTTTTCCTAATCCATCTCCATTTCTGCAGCAGAGAGAGCAAGTTTTGCCAATGTTTTTCCATTTAGTGAAACACTATACATTGAGAACCACTACTGGGACACGAGCCACAGTTTTACAAAGGAGCTGAAGCTGACCGTGGTCTGAAGAATGGGGCCATCGGCCAAGTGCCGCGCATTCCCTCTGAAATCAGACTTCCAGCGGCTGATTTACATGCAGCTGAAAACTGTCTCTTTTCAACCACGCTCAAAGTATCCGTGGACCTAAGAGGACAAGAAGACCCCCGAACAGATCTGTCCCAGTGAAAAGGATGGACAGGTGTAGAAAAATGGCAAGGTAACATGAGTGAATGAATTCAAAAAGTAATCAATGCATGTGGCTGCTCATTCATCAAGAATCGACAGATTTTTAAAGCGGCACCAGGTCATCAGAAGATGCATTACCATTGACCACTAAATTGAAGATGGGAAAATTAAAAAGCCAGTTTTTAACCTTTTTTGATAAAAAAATGACTAGGTGTTTTTTTTAGCCATTTCGAAATCGGTGTAATTCGCAGAACTCCGGTGGAAACACTTTTTTTCGCATCACAGCAACTAAGCGCTTATTTGTGGGCGCTGGCCTCATTGGACGATGCGTTTGACGAAGTGTTTGTCATTTGAAAGTTTTCAATCCGAGGCTCTTCTGTAAAATCGGCGCATAGAGCCCAAACCGCTGCAAACGTAGATGCTTGTAAGTACTGAAACAGACGGCGACGTCTTCTCTTATGGCGGATAAACGCAGCACCGTGGCTGAAATACAATACATCTAATGTAAGTGTTTACATTATCCACGATTTTTAATTATTTGGAAACTTATTCACCCTCAATATTAACACCAATCCTTACTTAACGGAAACACCACAATTGAGAATTTGTGTTTTTGTTCCCCCTACGTTATTAGAATATCGAAAAAAGTTTTGCGCACATTTGTAACGGAAACGCAGCTTGTACTTTTAACACATAACAGGGTTGAGGTCCAGGTCATGGAAACAACAACAACAAAAAATCCTTTGTAGATTTTGGAGGAGGATTCTAGAAAGAAAAGAAAAAAGCTTCTCTCTCTACTCACGCTGTGCAACACGGTGCCTGAACCAAGGCCCCTTTCAGCTGCTGCGTTATGGCGGGAAAGTGCAGTGATGTGGAGTTTTTAACAGAGGAGCTAACAAAGTGAGATCCAGGTGAGAAGCAGGAACGCAGAAAAAGTTGCTGCAGCGAAGCTTTGAGGCTATTTCTATCTATCACAGTCAGACTAAGGTGTGTATGCAACTGTATTTGCAACATAATAGGTGGTATTTATGACGTGAATACCAAAGTCCTCAATCATCTAATCCCAAGTCTGTAAATATCAGCCTCTCTGCGTCAGTGTGAGTGTTGGAATGAGAGTGTAGCACTTGGCTGCTTATCTCCGCCATGCAGATGTTTGGCCCCTGGTCTTCCATCACTCTGCTTCCTTGTTAACAGGCTGCAAGCTAAACGGAGTGTCACGTATGACACATATTGCCGGCTCCTCTTCTCCCCCTTCCGGTACAAACCACTTGTTTGAAGTTCCAGTACTTCCCCATTTACACCACAGGAGAAAAAAATAAATAGAATGCTGACGCAAATGTTTTTGGTTCTCATTAGCCGGGTGCAGAGGATTGATTCTCAGGCGACACACAGGTGAATCTCATTTCCTCTTTGGCCTAATCCAAAAAAAAAATTTCAATATACTCCCACTTTAATCCACCAAGCCGGAAAAGTAATAGATTTTTTTTTTCCATAATAAATTTTTTTTAAAAAAGAGAAAAAAACGTATTTCCACTTTCCTCTTTCCGGTGGGAAGACGGTGACTCGCGGGCCTCAGAGAGCCGACCGTCTCTGTTTTCGCCAGGACATTAATCACTGTCACGCTCCTCTCTTCTCTGTCTGCCTGAGTCTGAAATGGACCCCCACACCCCACTGCGCCCCGGCTGAGAACCAACCACCCTCATCGCCATAGCAACCAAAGCCAACCCGAGCCGAGCTGTGGAAGTAGTGGGGCCCGAAAAATGTGTTAGCAATCGAAATATTGCCGCTTGACGGCGCAGGACCCGACGCGTCGTCGCTCCAGTTGCTCGCCGTCCGACCTGCTTGTCAGGCTTGTCAGTCGTGAAAGATGGAACAATCTTTTGCACATTGGACCCCCAGCTGATCCCCGCCATGTCAAAAAAAAAGACAAAGTTCCTATTCTTAGGCCTTCAAACTAAGACATTAAGTTGGATTCATACTTTCATTATGTTCTCGATGTGTACCACCTCTTGAGCTGGTAATTAAGGCCATTCTTACAGCGGCCTGGGCTACAACTCTCAAGACCAAAAATGAGCCTCTTAACGAGTAACATGAATCACACATCTGCCATTTTGGCAAAGAAAGAGCCGATTCCCCCCACCTGTTCTTTGGCTCGACACCAAGAGGCAGAGGGAAAAGGTCAACGCATGCAGCGGAGTCATCCCTCCTGGATGTCTGGCAGGTTAAGCCCGAGCGCAGCTTGGTGCTGCTCGCTGGCACCCGGGTCAAACGAGAGAGAAGAACGAGAGCAGACGATAAATAATGAGCCGGTTTGATTGTGTGAGAAATGCCGAGACGCTTCTTCTTTTCTTTTTGACATCTGATACGAGGAGCTACGTCTTCAGCTGTCACACGAAATAATATCTGTTCTCCGTTATTGCCTCTGTTCTGTCACTGGAATGGAATGTTGTCATTTTGAGTGTCAGCAAGAGATATAGATATATATTTATTTATATATTTAATCTGAAAGCCTCTGAACCAAAAGAACCCCATCTCGGTCCTGGCACATTTCTTCCTGAAGTTATGCTGCGGATATGAAAGGCTGTATTTTCTCCCATTAGGACCTAAAGCTCCCTTTAAAAACATTCTAAAGACTTTCCTGTGTCTGAAAATACCCCCTTCTAATGGAATGCGTCTGAAAAAATCCTGACAGAATTGTCACCCGTAAGCCTTTATTTCTTCGCCCCGTGACGCAAACAAAAACACAGACGGGGTTTCAAATTGTTTCCTTTTACTGAAGGCACAGCTAAAGCTTTGATTCGTTCGGACGATGACGTACTTGTTGTCAAAAACCCATTTTTAAAATGATGTGGCAAGATGACAGAACCTGCCGCTGGGGCAGGGAGACGTGAGGAGTGGCTGTGATTTCTTCTGTCAGAAGCCATCTGTAATTACATGCTTGTTTTTTTGTTTCTTTTTTTAATATGCAAAAATACTTAAGAGTCGCTGTAAACACAATTGTAGTTATTAGCACGAGGTGAAATGATTCCAAGTCAGCAGCAGGAAAAAAACTGATTCTACGTTTTCTGAGCTCCTAGTTGCACCTGGCGAATGCCAAGGTTATCCAGGAACACTGATTTTGTTCGGTTTTATCTTTATTAACTATTTTCTTTTGCATTTAACTTGTTTTACGGTGGTGTACAGCACCTTGGTTCTACCTGTGCTGTTTTAAGTGTGCTCTGTACATAGATTTGACTTTGACAAAAAGGACAGAGGTCAGGGGCATCCTGTAAATGCCACCACTCTGTTGAAAAATAAAAATGATCAATTCAAATTACAATGAAGTCTGTCAGGAGAGAAAGTAGCCGCATAAAATGAATTTCTCTTCTAAGCGCAGACAAAACGGCCTTCTTTCCTCAAATTGTAACCAAGATAAAAACAGAAGACACACAACAGTAGTCGAAGCAGCCAGGTTAACTTCCCGCTGTTATTGTTTCTTATGCATTTGCAGCTGCTCTGCTGCAGCTTCCCTTCGTGGATCTCAGTTAAATCTGTGTAAATTCTGAATTAATGCCGCTCTAATCCTCTTCCTCACTATCTTGACCGCAGGTTGTCATTCTGCTGTAATTCTGACCTCTGGGCCTGTATTCACTTCACTATGCTGCTCTGACAAGGTGACCTCAGGCCAATGTTCAGCTGTATCCATATCAATTTCTGCATAATTTCATTCTGTTCTTCTCTTTTTTCCAAATTCAAGAGCTGTACACCAGGGGCAAACATACTGAGAAGAAATATATTGTTAAAATAAGGGTTTTGAAAGGAGAACGATCACACTTAACCGTATCAAACAAATTGCTCATAAACTCGCAGAGTTTCAGAAAATATGCTCGTTTTTACAAAGAGCTGTCCCTGTTAGCACGCTGCCAAGTACAAGCAGTCAGAAGAGCGAACACAGCAGCGAGCATAAGCTCATAAATAGTTCTTGTGAAAACAGTGTGGTAAACGAGAGATGTAATTATGCGCAACTCGCACTCCTTGAGATGCAAGGTTAGTCCTTTCATAAGACGAACAGGAGAGAACATTTCCAGGCTCTTTGTTTTTACCAGTCATGCATTTTCTAAATCTTACATTTTTTTGTGAATTATTTGTTGGCTGAGATCAATTCATTGACTGTTAAAGAAGAGTTAGCGGGAGTATCTGGAGAGAACCCACATAAGCACAGGGAGAGCGAGCAAACTCCACACAGAAAGAGTTGGGATTTGAGCCCAGCACCAACTTAGCAACTGTTACATTGTTGGCTTATGCATTTCAAGCATTATGTACTTGCATTGTTGGTTTCTAATGTAAGATTTAGCCAGCTGGACAGAGTCTGACAGCAGCAGATGCTCTCATGTTCGCCAGTTCCCAAAATGCTAAAGGTTGCAGAGTGTTGGGAACAAATGAAAAAGAAGAAAACCGACATTCAAGGGACTGATTTCTTTTACTAACTTAAACGCGATCTCAAGATTTTCTAACGTTGTGCCGGCCTGTTTTCCCCGTAAGATTGTGTAGAAACATCTTCTCAAACATAAAAAAATGACAGGAATGGAGAGCAAAAAAGGAGAGACTCTCAGGTACTTAAACAGATAGTTCTTCATCGGCTGCTTGTACATTTTCCTGCTGTTATTGTCCAAGCCAAAATCTGGGTGAGGCGCAACTGCTCTGAAGCAGATTGAGTGTAAAATCATTTGAACAATGCTACTAATCCAAACCTTGGCACGTGGCTGTCCAATTATACGGTGTTACAGGAGAGGAGAGGCCAGCTGCCTGATTTTGCTAACTGCTGCTACCCAAGCCTATCAATAAACGACAGAGCGTCCAAGACCACACATATTCACAGCTGTAAACACAGACATTCAAATAAACAGCCACATTCACCAGAACCAGACTGTTGACCAGCAGAGATCCATGTGCTGCGCTGCTCTCTAATGAGCCAGCTATGTCACCAGAGGCAGCTAATCACAATCTGACTCTGGAAACAACAGCCATGCTGATGAAACTTTAGCACGCTGGCAACCCTTCTCAAATTTGTCTAATAGCCTTCAAAACCTCGTGCACTGATGCAACACCAAGGATAATGTACGGCGCTTTATAGCAGGATGAAGACGTTTTTAAGGTCGCTCTGCTTATTTTCAGAGCGTGAATTCATAACTGGATAAGTGCCCCAGGAGTTTCGAGTGTACCTGCCTCCAATCCCGGTTTGAAGGGTTTACAACAAACCTATTATTACAAACTGAGTGATTCTGTGCGGAAGAGACAGGGCCATTTCAGAGAACATCGGTGGTAAAATTAAACCCTATTCCACAAGGAGATCTTTTTTTCTTCTTCTTAAAGTAGCATACAGAACAGTCCTAAGGCAGCAAATCCTTGAGAAGAATGCTTGAGGATTCAATGCAACCGTACAACAGCAGTCTTTTTTCTATTAATGTTGAGTGTATTAAAGGAAAACTACCTCGATGTTAAAGGAAAACTTTCTTGTGCTTTTGAAAGTTATATTAACTGTCTACCTGTGATCATGTGGATAATCTTTACCTGGTTATAACCTACCAGTTCCCTAAAAAACGTATGCATTACATTTCAAAGTAGGGCTGTAGGAAAAAATCGATTCGGCGATATATATCGATATTTTCCGCGCTCGGAAAGTATCGATTTTTCATCCGTGAGTATCGAATTTTTTAAACCATAGGGATCCATAGCCTTATAGCTCTTATTAACGTCTAATTTGTTACGGCGTAGCAGCAAGACT
>CAEGAF010194883.1:0-11705 GCA_903067075.1 Micropoecilia bifurca
CACACACACACACACACACACACACACACACACACACACACACACACACACACACACACACACACACACATATATTTGATTTTATGATATTTGGTGACAAAACTAATACACCACTGTAACATCTTATAGCCAAATGTCCACCCTCATTTGATGTAATAGCAAACACACTTTCCATATTTTTTTCTTCTAGTTTAGTGCATTAAAGGGACTTGGACACAGCACCACATACAGGACTGGCATAGTTACTGCAACAATTTAGGTCTCATTAAATTAACTTCTCAACCAGTTTGCATTCTGAGTCTCCAACAGTTTGGGTACAAAATCGAACAACATACAGTGATGAAATGTGAGGGGAGTTGTGTGAGGTGGAAGCTCAGCTGGCAACTGGAACTCCAAGAAGGAGCTATGAAAAAATAGGCGGCATTTGTGAGACCAAGCATTTAGGCACCCCTCAAATGTTTCCCATGGGAGATTCAATGATTTCTCAAACATGAATCCAAGAATCCAAGCAACACATCAGGTATGTTTTTGATGAGGAAATAACAATTCTGGGGTACTAATTTGGATATTACCCAACATTTATGTTGAATGACTGTGCTATTGGTAGAGTTAATCTTAGTAGAACGTTGAGCTTGTTATTTGCAGAAAATATTGCTTGTTAGCAATAGGTTTCAAAAGTGTATCACTATTTCAGTCATATCGTATACCTTAGTTGCATAACTGCTCTTATTTCTTGTTTCTAACTTGACAGAATGTGCGACAATGACAAATAGTCAGGGAACAAATGACACTGAGTGTATTTGAAGTTTTATACTTACACCATTCAGAAATATGTGAGAAAATACACTTAAATAAAATGTATGCATTTGTTATTGACTCAAATTCTAACAGCTGATGTCAATGCTGGATTTGATGTCATTCAAGAGCCTTACTTTTATTTTAAAATTTATTCACATAATCAAAATTTTTTTTCTTGATATCTTCCAAATCAAAATGTGCGCATTGAAAAAAAAAGAAAGAAAAACAAAGACTTTAACGTCAAGTCAAATTTTGACTCACTCACATCTATTGGCACCCTGCTGTGGCCAAGTCTCGAAACTATTTCCCACCAGACATGGACCACAGATGCTCCCTGGAAGAATCCTCAGGAGGAGAAAGCAACTTGGCCGCAGCTAAAAAGCTTCGGATTCCTACAGTCAGGAGCATTAAATCGACACCCGGGACCCTTTCTCAGCCTCTCCTCCCTCTCTTTTCTGCAGACTGACATGTCTGATAGACCACACTTTCTTGCCGCATTGTGGCCCCTGTCATCCTAACAATGTACATCTTTGGGACACCAATTTTCGAGGCCTTTGATCTGTGGAGCGAGAAGAAACAGAGTTATGGAGAGGAGAGGGTGTCAGACTTCTTTTTTTTCCTCTCCTCTCTTAAGGTTTCACTTTAACAAAGCTAAAATAATGAATGTGGCCTTTGCAGAACCCTTCCCTCTGTCAGCGCTCACATAAATGTCATATATTTTTGCAAAGCTTGTAAGATATGAAGTGCAATAGAATCAAAGACTGATTCCAGGGCATTCGGGCCTTTGGGCTGGAACAAGTTGTGGTGCCCTACCCACACAAGCTTCTTCTAAGCACTCTAAGCATGCAAGTAGATTGACAGCACACATCATCTTGACTTTGATGTTGTTAAAAACACAATAATTTTAAATGAAAAAATAAACACATGGATTTGATTTTACTAATCCAGAGAGATCCAACAAAATATTAACAATGTCTGCAGATCAAATATTTCCCTATATGATTTTTTTCTTTTTTTTTGCTGTATTAATTTGAGGAATGACTATTTGAGCAAGAGGACAGATCCTGAGAAAAAGACACAACCCCTCAACCCCTTTCCCCCCCAAACATGAATGCAGGTATTGTTCCCGGCTTTCGAATTCTGATTCACCATATCATAACCCCTGCGAGGTAAAAAAAAACATCAATATCTGTGGGTGGACAGGACGGGTTTCTATGGAAAAAAAACCTAAGGAGATTTTTTTTTTCTTTGCACAAAACCGATCTAGCACAGAAAAAATTCAGAGGCATCAACTGTGCGACTCAGTGGGGCTTTTTGCACAAACATCTTGCAATGAAAATTAAGCTTTCAATTACACATTTGAAAAAAAACACACACACAAAATGAAGCCCTTTCATTTGAAAATTGAAAAAAAAAATTTGTGACAGTTTTCCTTTTCTGTTAAAAGAATGCAGTCATACCTGGCGTTAAATTAAATTGACATTGTGCTTTCTACGTTTTATTCTTCGTATAAACCCGACAGCAGACAGGAAAGCTGGTAGCTGAAATGTCTCAATTTCTACATCTGTGCACATTTGATCTGTCCTCCCTGTCTCACGGCATAGAAGAAAAAGAAAGAAAGATAAAAAAAAAGAAAAAGAAAAACCAACACTAAAATACACAGGACTAACCGGAGACTAGTCCCTTTGTTGTGCCAAAGGCAGCTGCCCGGCCCTCTATTATCGGGGAGCAGACTGACCGCATCCTTCCCCACTGCCCCCTCACCAACCCATTGCACAAAAAGAGAGGGATGTTCTGCTTGCATGGGCAACACTGTCGTTCCAGCCCTTAGCAGTCCTCTTACACCCCATTGAAAGGAGTGGGAGTAGTGGACACAGCCTGATCTACAAAATACAAAGGGCCCTCCGTAGAGTCCCATTGGAGTGAAAGGAATGAAGGGGATGGAAATTCATGAAAGAGGGTCGCAAGGCTTATAAAAAGAACGGAAGTTTTTTTGTTGTGCTTGATTTCCCTTCTGAACTAAAGGATGGAGTGGCTGGATAAACCACTTGTAGGCAGTTTGCTCACCTCTTATAGCAAGAAATCAATTGTCTTTTAAAGTATGTCCTTTTTTGACAGAAATATAGTTCATCACAAAAACAATGTTCTGTATTTTACAGCTAAACGTATTATAGTTTACATACTATAGGTTATATTTGATGTTTATTATGTTTTAAATCATAACCACTCTTGCATGAATTGGACCACGTGTGACTACTTCCTCCATCTGCCCCTCCAAATTCTTTTTGGTTTCGTCAATCAATTACAATGTTTCAAAAATTCTAATTATGGTTTAGAGAAGCTTCAGCGTTGGCAGAGCAGTCCAGTTTTGAGCTTTCTATACATTTTGGGTTTTTTGCTTATCTCATCAACAGGTGCAGGGATGACTCCAGGAAACTGTATGAGGATTTGCCAAATGACATCCTCCTCCCAATGCTGATGCCATTTCTAGAGAAGACAACAATATTCAACCTTTCCTTTTTTTTTCTTACGTACAAAAGGCTTTCCTAAATATTCTGGGTCTCAAAGACCAGTCATTTTAGGTCTGATCAGCTCTGCGTTCAATGCTCAAACATACAGCAGATTCTTTTGAAGATGACAGAAATAGCAAATTGAAATAGCAGGTAATCGGAATCTGTAATTCAAGTACCAACTTCAGCACAGTTATTCAAGCGGTGTGCAGCTGTCTTTTCTTGCAGTGCTTATACCGTGGTAGCAAAAGGCCAAATCTTCTAGGCCTCTGCTTTGAGCATATCTGCAAAAGAAACAGCATTTTTAAGGTGAAACTGATTTATTTTGCCGATCCCCAGATTTAATGTCATCCTCCATGGGTAGAAAAAACACCATGGATCGTAACTCCGGAAAGTTAACAAACATACGATTAGAAAGTTTGACATTGAATACGCTGCCTGTCAGAGGAAGGACGGGGAGGCCCATGTGTCCCGTCGGGAATCCCATGCTGGCAGGGTTTATGTGGACACACACACACAATTTAAACAAGGATCCAACATGAGCCTGTTGTTTCAAAATGGCCTCCTGATTTATACCCATCTAGGTTTTAAGGGGCTTGTCATTTCTGCTGAAATAGAGGTGTTGACAGCCGCACTTGACAGCTTCTGGCTCATACTGTTTTTATGTTGGCAAGGCATTGCTGTTTCATGTGCTGAATTGAATCCTCACCACATAGGCACACTGTACTTAGAAGCACATGCATGTGTTTGTTTTGCTTTGGCTTCGTGCTTCAAATTCAAACAATCTTGCAGGTCTTAATGGTTTCAAGGTTCCCGATCCAGGAATACAAGAAAAAAGAGCAAGCGTTACAAGTAATTGTCTCTTGTGCAAATGCAGGTAAGCAACGTGAGAGTCCAGTTGAAGGTGGCAAAAACACAAATAAACAGTTCGACACAGAACTGGGCTATTAGTATCCCTTTGAGAAAGTCATGCAGTCTGAGAATCACTTTTAGAGGCAAATTCCACACGTCACAGTGCATACATGGCACAGTCAAGCTGCTCCATCCATATCAACATTTGCGTGGGCTGCACACAGCAACCTCCAGGCCAAAAGGAAAACATGCATGGGAGTTCTCTGCCTACAGTTAGCGAAAGCCCAGCTCCTTGTGGCTCCACTGAACGTGGCAAACAACAGAGCACAGGCAGCTCTCAGAGGAACTCTGTCCAATGAGGCTGATAAGGCTGAAACCCGTTCTGTACGCTGCGGTTAACTCGTAACGGAGATCCGCTGGTGGCTACCACACACAGCAGGTCTCACACATCTTGCATAAGTAAAGGAGAGCCAGTGTTTTGCTACCAGGTTATTCCAGACTCGAGTGAGTGCTATTTTAACTCTGTGACACTGCACCGCACTGCACCCCCCCACCACTTGCAATATAATTACATCATCTTGAGCCATGTCATTCAGACAGTAGCATGTGAAGCATGTAAACCCCACGCTCAGTCATATATCACCCTGCTTTGTTTGACGTTTATGCACAGCAATGGTCTTATGTAACTATGAGCATGTACTGTTCAGTCAAACATTTAATGCCTTGTAAAACAGTCAACAATGTGTAATGTACAGTGAGTGGAGAGGCTCCGGTCTGTGAGAGGACGTTAATAAGACTGCAGTAGTAACATGCAATCATGCACCACTAATAAGTCATCACACTCAGTTTGGAGTACGAAAGAAATATATGGCAAATGTGTCAAAACGTATCTGTCTCATGACAGATTACTTTTCATGTTATTTTTTTTGTCAAACTTTAGTGCTTCAGACCATCAGATACATTTTACCTCCACACAAATATAACCATATAACAAACCAAATGTGTTTTCTTTTTTTTTAAATCATGATTTAATCTCTTCAGTGAAGAAACTCCGGGGAAGGTTCACCTCTCGTCCATATTGTCTTTCAAAGCAAAAGCATGGCATCAATGGCAACAGTAGCTGATTTAATAGGAGAAAAACTTAGTTAAACATATGAGCTCTAAGCCAGTACTGAGATCTGTGCCTACAAAACAGTAATAGCTCCTACAATTGCAGTGTCTATGAGAAAGGCAAAGTTAACCACAGAGAGGAAGAGTAATTTTTTTCTCATTTGTATCAAAAAAGAACATACTCCTTCACAGTCACCGTCAAAATGCTTACATGTTAGACAATGGGTTCAGGAGAACACCAGTGTCTCATGACAGTTAAGGGGTTAAGGTTTTGGTAGCAGTTGTCCACACAATGACCCCCTTCAGGAAGCTGTCACAGCTAAACACAAGTTTCTATCAAGAGGAAAACAGAGAGATGTAAAGTTAACACAGAACAGAAAGTATTTCCCAATGTTCAAATGTCCTAGAGGACAATCTTCGACCCACTATCAGAAAAATCAGAAAAAGGAATAGCTTAACTAAAAACTGACTGGCACATGTCCATTCACCTGGATATACCAGTTAACCCGTCCAGTCAGAGAGGCTCAAAGTGCTGTGGGGGTTCTGCAGAGATCCACTGCTCAGGTGGGAGTATCTGTTGACAGGACATGTTCATCCCACACACCTGACATTCATGGAAGAATGGCAAAAAGAAATACGTTGTTGAAAGAAAGCCATAATAAATCCGTTTTGTAGCTCGTCGTGAGAAACGCGGGAGACGGCAAATGTGGAAAAAGGTGTTCTAGTTTAACAAAACTGAATCTGAATGTTGTGTCCCACATGCAAACTCTACACAGAGAAAAACTAACCAAACTTACTACCCAACTAGACGTTGAAGTCGCCATTTCCTTGTTGAGACGTGGAGTTGGCAGCATCGTGTTATGGTTATGCTTTTCTTCAGCAGTAACAGGGGATCTGGTCAGAGTTGTAGGAAGATGAAAACCGATAAAAACAGGGTAACCCTGGAAGAAAACATGCTGCAGGCTGCAAAAGACAAATCGACTCTCTGCACAGACAACTACAGCTGTGATCCTTTATATTTTCATATGTTTCTGAGTCCAGGAAAATAATTCCACTGTGATTCTTCTCAGAGCATATCTTAGACACTATTGTCAACATCTGCAAACCATGGTTTCACACTTCGACTTATAAATAGAAATTGAACTTCTTGCCTATTTTGTGCAAAACACGGTCCAAGACGTTCTCTGCAACTGACTTTTCTAATTCTGTTTATGTTCTTTATTGTTTTGGGAATCAAACAATTCAAAAAATCCAAGGAGAGCAGACAAACTGGTGACACATTCAAATTCACATGACAAGATAAGTCAGTTTTGTCATTCTGAGACAAGATCCGGTGCATTAAACGGATAGAATAGGAGAGATATGGAAATCTGGATGAGTCCACAACTGTGCTATTAAACTGTGAAGCTTTTGTCAACAGTCAACTGAGACATGCAGGTATTGTCACTCTACTTATTTACACTTTCAACATGGCCCCAGTTATTTGACGTATATTGCCAATGCCGCTAATTTCCACTCCGAACAAGCGGGACGATGTCAAAGGGAAGCGGCACATATCCGACCTAAAGAGATCGGGGCCTAATGAATGCACAAAAGGCAGAGAGAGCGCTTTGAAATAAGGCCGAACACATGGCGCTAGAATGTGTTAACTCAAAGCAAGTTGCCTGTTTCTCCCCATGGAGAACTTGATGTGTGGGAATAGAGGCTCCATGGATGGTTGCCATGCATTGGCCCTTACGTTTTGCACATGTAGGTAAACAATCCCGCCTTGTCTACTGAGAGGCCTGGGTTTATACATGGGTGCAAAACATGTGTTGGAGCCAAAGTCGCATCAAAGGTCACTAAGCTATGCTTTGAACACTTCAAAGCTGGGGGATGAGACTGTAGCTTTTAAGTTTTATGGCAGGTGTAAGCAGGGGTTGCTGACCAGCCCAGGGTGGTCTGCTCCCCGGTCCGCATGAGGCTGCTGGTAGTTAGCCCCAGTAGCTGTGGCGTTTGGAGGTCTGGGCCTGACTCGGCCGAGTCGTCCTCATGCAGCACGTCACATTTGGAGTCCTTGCATCTGAAAGGGTTTCTGGGAGCAGACCGGACACAGGCAGACGTCCACTTCAAGGGTCTCCGGTTTCAGAGGACCTCAGC
Organism: Micropoecilia bifurca; assembly: GCA_903067075.1. Classification (NCBI taxonomy): domain Eukaryota; kingdom Metazoa; phylum Chordata; class Actinopteri; order Cyprinodontiformes; family Poeciliidae; genus Micropoecilia; species Micropoecilia bifurca. Next base: position 7,410 of record CAEGAF010194883.1, read on the forward strand.
AGGGTACATCTAAAGGCCTGTCTCGGTCCCGTTTTGAAACAGATACAGTGGCAGGGAGCAGCTAGGGGGCCAAAGCCTGATGACCATACCACGGAGTGACCACACCACTGCAGCCCCTCCCCTGACAGACTAGAAACAGACCCTGTAGCAAGTTCAAAGGACCCTAAAGGGGTCTTGCCAAAGTTCATTTGCTGGGCTTCATTCATCTCAGCACCTGATGGGGTTGACTGTGTTGGTTAAAATGTGGGACTTCAAAGGTGGCGAGAATATTAAGAGTTCAAATCCCTAATGATTTTTTTAGCTGCAGAGCTTGGTTTTTTTTTGTTTTGTTTTTTTTTGGAGTTTGCATCCTGTCAAATAGAGAATAATTTCTCATTCGTAAACTGCAGCAAACGTATTTTCTCTTAGTCAAGTCCTAAATCATCCACTGCTTTTCTTCGGCCTTATGAATGACTTTTCTGAAAATAAAACGGAGATTGCTAAAATGTGAGAAATATTCTCATCTCAAGCTGTACAAAGTCCATAATCTCTAAAAGAGCTCTGAGTTCTCACAGTCAGGAGCTCTTTTATATGCCACATTGCGAACATTGAAATCAAACACAAAGTGGCTTAATAACTCCTCCGGTGACATAGTCTGGTAAATTGATCATTTGAGCGCCTTACAATATTCATAATTATGCAAGCGGAATACAAGGTGGTGCTGTGCGTCTGCTTGATGATCCCACTATGACAGGCCTGTAACAGCCCTCTCTCCTTGAGCTAGTCGGAGAGCCACATGCACATTGAGAAAAGCCATTACAGGCCCGGGGTGAAGCAGGTGTGTTTGCGGCACTTCACAGATGGCTGGGAGTGCTGTTAATGGGAGAATAGTAAACAGCAGAAAACTTCTTATCTTTGATGTGTGATTGTTTGGACAAGTGTGCCCACTCTGACGCATCTGAGAGCTGGAATGTGAGGTCAGCTCCTACGTATGATTTGACTGACCTCTGCTAACTAGGTCTCTCACACTCCTGGCACACTTAATTATACATTTCACTGGAATTTTTTATTTTATTTATTTATTTTTTTTTTACAGATTTTGACATTTGGGGCTTTTTGAATAGAAATACTGTTATTTATTTGCATAAATGTATATGACAAGATCTAACTACATTTATTCAAATTTGAATAGAAGTCAAATATCCGTACTAATACTGTTCAAATAATATCACCAATTGGTAATTGTAATTATAATCACAATGCTAAAACAAATTATTTGACTTATAGACAGAACATTTTTTGCTTTTGTCGTATCACCCAAAGTTTGTAGAGAAGAAAATAAATAAAGAGGCACAGCTGTCTGAAAATGTGTCCAAACTGTCCGATCCAATCAATGCTATGCTATAAAATTTTAGACATCTACACTTTCAAGATAAATAACATTGTTGGGATCTCATTTTATGTTATTTCTTTTCTTAGCCATTCAAAGATCCTGTCTTTGAATGGCTAGACAAATGTATTGGTTTAAGTGCTAGTGTAATTTTATCAAGCGAATAAGTTTCCAAACAAATAGAAGAGTTAACCAGGTGCTTGCCATCATGCCCCACCTCCAGGCCTGGCTCCAGAGTGGGGCCCCGGTGACCCGCGTACGGTCGAGGGAACGCCAGATCCAAAGTTATTTCTCATCACAGGGGTCTGTGGTCTGCGCTTTGTCTGGTTCCTCACCTAGGACCTGTCTGCCTTGGGTGACCCTACCAAGGGCATAAAGCCCCAGACAGCATAGCTCCTGGGATCAAACCCCTCCACCACGATAAGGTAGCAGCCCAAGGAGGGGTAATAATAACATTTACATTAAACCCTATCAACTAAACTTTGCCCCTCCTAGTATACAAGGGAAAAGTTTAGTAGTGCACTTTCAGTCTTCTGAGTAGTAGTGTGCAGCAACAGGTGTGTGATGGGGAATAACATCCACTGTGTGCTTTAAACAGCCAGAGAAAAACTTTGGTCACTCCCACGTTTTCAGTAGCATTCTATTAAAATGACTTTAAATCATAAAATAATTGTTCAGAAAGATACAACATAGTTTTTTTAACCATAACTTAAAACAAATTGGTGCATCTTGATAGTAGTCTTGTCCCATTGTCAATCTCATAGACAGCTAATTCTAAATCTGATGATTCTCATTATATTTTTATATTTCAACAGACAGTACAAGACACACATATAGATAGTGGCTAAATCAACCAGAATGCTAATGGTTAGCCTTATTGCAAACCAGCTGACCAGCAGTCTGCAACAACGCCTGGGGAGAGGCATCACTCCAGAACTTCATCTAAGGATTTCTGTAGTAATGAAAGAAAGGAACAACTTTGTTTTGGAACAGAAACATTTTAAACTTTAGTGTACCTTAATAACGAGAATGGGGCAATACCCAGATGGCCACCGCACAAGGTTTTTTTTTCCCATTTTTTCTTCCTTTAACATGCCTTACAACTTCCATTGTTTGGCAGCACAGCCAAAAAGATGAAGAACTTCTTACAGACTATTTATTAATTGTTTCATATTAAAAAGGAACACTTTGCAACACCCAGAGACACATCATCTTCACAGAATGTGGGACTTCTTTCTGCTTTATTGTTGCCCTGAGATTTTGAAGTGAGATGATTAAAAAGTGCATTACCTGGCGCTTCATTGAATGAGCCATGCTAAATTGGCCATTTTCCACCTTGTGATAGATTGAGCTTCCACAGACGCGCTTTGTTTTTCTGTCGCCCAGTCATCACCTATTATCAAAGACAAATTTTCAATATCACACTGGGAGTCCAATTAAGGATTTACATTGTGACAGTATTTTTCACTTTAATTACCGTGCACGGCGCAAAGGTTTGACGCATTTCCTTATTTATCAAGCAACATAGTGGAATGGAATTTATCAAGGAAATGGATAGTTACTGGAAAGCGTAATTGCGGCTCTTTTCACAGGTGAGAGAAAAACTGAAATAAGATGTTGCTACACAGCATTTCCATATTTTAGTTCAAAAGATCTATGGCGACGTGGGGATTGAAAACAAATGGAAAGAGGAGGATTAAAATATTAAACTTCTCAAATGAAGTAACACACTTCCTGCCTGCTACGCCACAGGTTCCCAAAACACAATTGGTTGTGGGATTGGGGAGAACATGTAAGGTCAGTGATATAAATTTAATTCTGCCTCATGTCAGGCAAACAGTGGGAATCGCTTTTTAACCGGCGGCACTGGAAGCCGCAACTGGATGGCCACCAAATTCGACTGGTACACTGAGGCGTTTGACACAGGCATTCAGGGACTCACTCGTAACACTTAAAACCTAAACGCCTCATTGCTAGAGACGGCTGCAGAAGTGATGAAGTTAAATGACTTCACATTGAAATTTCCTGTGGGTTTCCAGACTTCGCATATGGAGACAGTAAGAAGTCCAATGGCCCTGGATAAATGTTAATTTTCTTCTCGCGGGTCTGCAGGGTAAGAGGAATGCTGACAGTTCCACTATGCGGACGCACTTTGAATAATCATCTCATTTTTATGAGAAAAAAGAAATGCAATAAATAAAAAAAATACTGTGGCGATCCTCACTAAGTGATGGTTCCCTGGAAGCACGGCCTGCAGTAGATTGAAGCAACCCCTGGCACCCTGGTTAATACCCAATTTCCATAGAGTATCTCTATCAGCTCCTTTGTGTGACCCTGCAAATATCCTCTGGGCCTCTTCATTAGTCTGTCAGGCCTGTGTGCAAAGGCTCTCCAGTTAATTTGCCCTGGCGAGACTGTTTTCCTGACTGGAGATTGGCCTGGAAGGAAAAAAAATAAATAAAAAATTGCCTGCTGCAGTCACTTGAAGATTCATAGAGGCACGCTTCATGCAAATATATATATAGCTGGTTTCTGTTTCTCTGTTTTTTAGCACGTCCCTCCTCATCCATTTTAAGTGCTCCAGCAAATCTCTCATACCACTCATTGGCTTGTTTATTGCCAGCTTTCTGGGGCCGATCTTGTCATGCACTGGTGATATGAGCACGGTGGTGGTTCTTCTTTTTTCTGCATTGTTTGGCCGACCACTTGCTGCTACAATTGACCTGCAAGTGGAGCTGATGACCAAGATGACTAACCCCTGGGGAGCCCAAGTCAGGGAAATCATGCGAGAGATGGAGGAAGACAGCCAGGCAGACCAACTCACACAACACAACACAACAAAACAAAACACAACACACACACACACACACACACACACACACACACACACACACACACACACACACACACACACACACACACACACA
>CAEGAF010194890.1:0-32833 GCA_903067075.1 Micropoecilia bifurca
ATAATTGCAATTTTAGTAAATCCTGTTTTTAGTACAGTGAGATTTTTCTCAAGATTGTGGAAACATTGGTGTCATCACTTATTTGTGACTCAGTGAATGTCATGTTTTTTATTTATTTTTTATTTTATTATTTTTCTCTTATTTTGTTTTTACCTTTTTTATGGACCTTTTTGGTCTGGAATAAAGATTGATTGATTGATATTTAAGATTCTATTTTTCCAACAACCTTGAACTCACCATTTTTCTCTCACTACCCTTCAGAAAACAGATGACCCTGGTAGCCCCTCCAAGGACCAGATTCTCACATCCTTATCATTGTTGAAATAAACTTTATTTATCTGACTATCTGTTCTGGTGATGTGGGTAAAGAAACTGAAACCCAACATGACATTTACAAGATCTTTCAAAAGGAATCTGACCTCTTAATATGTTCCATTTTCTCAACTCTAATCCACAAACCTCAATGTGTTTTATTTGGGCCATCTTTATGCAACAGGAAGCAATGCTACAGTTGAAAATAGCTGCCACAGCGATCCAGATTTCATCTATGTTGAGGAAAAATTAATATTTTTAGTGTTTAATACAGTTAATCTTACGAAGGTATATTGAGCATGGTCCTTTGGAACAAATTTCTTAATTTAGAACAGGTTTTTGTTAGTGATTTAAAACTAAACTATTGATGGGTAAGTATTGAACTTATGGAAAGGACAATAGGGATCAGAATGGAACGTTCACTGAGACTCCTGTTGTTATCAGAGAGGACAGGAGGCCAAACAATTAGCATCTGCAAGAAGGCAGCATCACTTGGATGAACATGGGAGAGAGAAGGTTGGTCGGATCACGGAATATCAAAAGTCTTCCAAACTATTGTGGCAACCTGGGGGTGGATTTTCTTTATTTTTAATTATGAACCCAAGATATCAACTATTAAAGGTTATAATGACCAACAACGCCACCTGGAATAATTCCAGGAAAATGTAATGAAAGAAGGACGCAAGTACGTTCTGCTGGAAAATGAGGAGACGAGGTTCAGGAAGTTCTACAAAATTTATTCATCTTTATGATCTCTTTTTAAAATAATAATCTGAAATTGAATAGTTAAAACAGTGAATACAGTTGACAAGATTGATTATAAAATGTCTAAATTGCACAGGAGGCTGAGGCTTACCAGTGGGGAAGTAGTGAGGGAAGGGGGCAACATCCGGTGCAAAAAAAGGGAATCACCCTAGACACTACAAAAACACGGCAAACAAAAAGAAAAGGTGCTCCAACAAAACACGCAAGACAAGACAAGACACCGCCACCAGGGGTCACCACCACCACCACCACCACCACAGAAGCCTCAGTCCCTAAAAGAAAGACAAAAAAATGAAACAATATTCATAAAACGGTGATGCAATAGCGCTACAATGTTACAGTTCATCCCTTCAGTAGCGCCATCAATGCTCCCGGAAGAAGGGAAAGTTCAAGTTGGACTTTTAAAACAAGTTGTAATTAGGCAAAACAGCAGCGAGTGTCACTCTAGGTGCAATGCCGAAGAGTCATCAGGAGGCTAAAAAATATAGCAAATTAATTCAACTGCTACAACAAAATATATAACTTGCAGCAGCCGTTTACCTGTGAACTGATAAATGCCCAATAATCAGATCCTCAGTACCACCTAGATGCAGTGCAACTGTAATAAAAAACGGTATGTGAAGGTTTTGTTTACATGAAACAGGTGTTACTTAGCCGCGCTAAGCTCTTACCTTCCTATCAGCAGAAATGCAGGGGCGGAGCTATAGGGGGGGCTATAACCAGGCCCGAACCACCGGCCTGGTTCGGCCCCCACCGAAAGAGAGAAAGTGCGCCCCTCCTGTTGAGAAAGGTGTATTACTGTCAGTAGTTGTTCCGTCCGCGCCAAAGCTCTGCTCTCACTTTGTTTAAACCAGCGGTTTTTAACCTTTTTTACGGTACCGAACCCATCAGTTACATATGCACATTAACCGAACCCTTCTTATTGCTCCCTTCCCTGGCACACAAAATACTTTGCGGTATTCTGATTTAGTAATGTTATTATATTAGCTGTGTTACCTCCCCACGCCACTAGAGGCAGTACAACCCTGAAAAGATGCGACTAAGGAGCAGATTTAGACTATAGAATTTGGTAAAAACAGAGCTTTGCTGAAGTAATTAAAGACAAGTTCAAATCCATGCTGAGAGTGAAGCTCCTCCAATCAGGCTCCTCCTCAGCTCCGATTAACTCAGCAATGTAACGTGATCCTCTGATTGGCCAAGCAATGTAACGTGATCCTCTGATTGGCCAAGCAATGTAACGTGATCCTCTGCAGCAAGTGATGGCAAAGCGGGACGACTTTACACAATGTGTCTTTACCTCCGCGGCAGAGGCTCCGCCGAACCCTTAAGACCGACTCATCAAAACCCCTGAGGTTCAATCGAAACCAGGTTAAGAACCACTGGTTGAAACAAAAGGGGACAAATAACCTTTGATCTATGAAGTAAATTGTAGGGAGTTTCTAACTTCCTCAGTTGGTCCAAGACAGCTTCCAGTTGGTCAAGCAGAGGTACGCCTTATTGAATACATTAAAGAGGAAAAACACGCCTTTACTATAAAAATTTGTACACAAGAGTAACAAATCAGATGGCTGCCTTTTGCATTCAGCACTCGTCAAAGATGCGTCTTTGCCCTTTTTTCTCTATCCTCTTTGTCTCAGGTAAATGAATGTCTGTTTTAGTCTGTATGAATTGTCTGTGTTGTTGATGTCATGTTATACTTCAAATGTTAGAATAAACTCTAAAAATGTATGACGTGGAGCGTTGACTGTCATCAACGCTTTTGGCTTTTGTTTCCACACATGGAATCATTGAATCCGGGAGAACAAGAGAATATAATGAGCCAGAAGTTTATATTATTCTCTTAACACCTGACATGGCAATGTCAATATAGTGGACGATGAGAGGAACAGCAAGAAGCCCAAACAAGAATTTCTTTGGGCTGAACTCACACAAAATGTCCTCCACTGCAAGGAAGGCCAGCTGCCTTGGCCTTTAGACCAAACATTTTACACATGGTGAAAGCCAAAGTTTAAAACAAATGCAAAAGAAAACATTCTGTACCATGGTTGGTCAACCGTGTTAAGAAAATACATTTGAAATAAGCTAGTTGTAAAAACTTAACCATATGTTCAATATTAGATCAAATTAATGATGTTTCAAATAAGGAAATTCACTTCAAATTATATCCATGGTTCAATTAGCGTAATCTCTTATGTAAGATATTTCTATTGAAACACATTACACTAAGTTGAATTAAAATAACTTAGCCTGTAGTTCCCTTTAATTTAAAACGCAGCTAGTCTCTCTGACTGAGCAGGCATTGACAGGGCGTTGTGGCTCTGTGTGAGTTTAACCTTTTGACAACTTTGATTAGATTTAACAGCAGGTGTAAAACAATCTGGTCCTGCCAACAGAGAAGAGCTTCCTCTCGGGACAGGGCCATAAAAAACATCTGTCTTCATCCAAAAGAAAATAACCCTTTGATCTTAGAAAAGAAGTGTTATGTTCCGGGCAGAAGAGAAAATAAAACGAGTCAAAAGATTTTAATTCAGAATAAACCTCTTAATAAAAGTCACCGCAGCAGCCAAATTGCTTTGTTTTGCGGCCGCACAAGCAGTTCCCAAAGGCGCCTTTGCTTTTCTCCTATTTTTGCATTTTGTTCATTTTTTTTTTTACTTTTCTCAAGTAATTAATGCCTGTTTCATGGTTTGGACTTCTTGGTGACTTTGGTGTGATGCTGATCTGTTTTTTCTATGCATTTAATTGAATAAAACTCTAAATATGTCTGAAGTTGAATGGCGACTGGTTGTTATCTGTGTGGTTTCCACTGTGTACATGCGGAACCCTGGATTCGGGAGACTAGAGGAAAAACAACAACCAAAGTTTAACAATTTTAATCCTCTAGTATTAACAGTTCTTATGTCCCAAATGTCCCAATAATGATTACCGTCATAAAGGGAGAGTCCTGAGTAGTCTGGACTCTCCCATCTGATTGGCCAATCGTTCATCCAGCGACCCCTGCTGGGAACACCAGAGTCCTGCAAACAAGGCTCCCTCTGATTGGGTCAGCTTTTCACAGAATTGATCATAAAATCTGTGCAGTATGTTGTCTCTGTTACCATGGTGACAGACGTCAGCTCTGTGAGAACGTCTTCACAGATCCTGGACCAGTCAGAACCTCAGGCAGGGAGAACCCAGAAGAACCACTCCGAGTGGTGCTGCTGAGAGGTAAAACATCATGAAACTAGGAGCAGAACCACGAAGGTCTATTGGAGCTTCATCATGCCTGAACAACCAAAGACCAGATGAAGAACCAGACAGGTCCATCTTTAGGAGCAGCTTTATTTCAGATGTATGGTGCATCAGAACCAACTTCTCCTGGCGCATTGAAACCAGAACCACCTGAAACATAAAGGGAACTGAACCGGGCCAGGTGGGATCACAGCTTTCATGGCTGTACAGAAAGAAAGAGAACAAAACAGGAATATTTCATCACTGAAGCCAAAAGAGCAACACCTTCATTTCTAATTCAATGTTCAAATAAAAATATAAAGGTAAAAAATGAAACTGGTCCAAATGACCAACTGGTCAAGGTTTGGGACCATAACGGGTGACAGGACCAGTTCTACAGGGGCACTGGAGACCGTTGGCCCATATCTAGAACCCAACCATTAGCCAGGAGCCCAGAAGAACCCTGGATATACTTGGGTGAAACAACTGGAACGGATCCAAAAGGAACCATCAGATTAAATCAGTATGGTTCTGGATCTCTGTCAGAATGATGACTTTTGGACCTTTCCATGAGTTAAGATTTCAGGGATGGGTTCAGCCTGAGGAAGGATTCTAAAGGAACCACATAAAGGTTGGGCTCTACAGAAAATCTGAGGAGAGATCTGGAAACAGTAGCTGAGGAACCAGTATGGGTTCACTGAGAGGCTTTGGTCCAAACTCCTGGGCCAGGCTGAAAAGGTTTCTGCTTTTTCTTGCTTGGTCTCTGGACATTAAAGTTCTCCATCCGAGCTCAGGTTCATTTCTGGCACCAGAAGACTCACAGAACCTCCGATTGCAGAATGTGATCTTAATCTGGATCGGGTTCAGAAACCACTCAACAAATCAACACTGTAAATGCTACAGGTTGGTCCAGTTCAGGACAAACACCAGAACTTTAGAAGAAAATCCTAAACTTCCCATCTCGATAATTTAAGGCAGTTTAATCTGGTTTTGGTTCTGACAGAGATACAACAGACAGACGTGGCACCTTTGGACCCGTCCATCAGAAGTGGACCCGTCCGGAGTGCGGGTCCGATTGCGCTCCTCCTGTAGGGACGTGCTGCAGGAGGTTCTGGCCCATCGGTCGGTTTATCTGGTAGCTCTGAACCAGTGCCTCCTCGGTCCAGTCGCTTCTGGTCAATAGAGGTTCTATGTGGGGCCCAGGGGTCCGGATCAGAACCGGGTACGGAGTGATCGGAGGTTCCCGGTCCAACAGAGAGTGTCCGTGAGCTCGGAGTGGTTCGTCCGGATCGTAAGGTGGTACCGGCAAAACGGATGTGTCCCGGGTGTCCAGCTGCTGGGTCTGATGGTCCATTTGGTACAGCTGCTTCTTGTGGACCTCACAGGGGTTCTGCTGGTCCAATCGGGTGTGGAAGAGCTGCTTCTTAGGGGGGTAGACCTGGTTCTGCTGGTCCAGCTTCTTCTTCTGGTTCCGGACGCTATCGTGGGCTTGGTGATTCATCGGGACCTGGTATTGTGGGCTCTTCTGGTACTGAGAGTTCTGACAGATCTGTTCCACCTGGGACTGATGTGGCTGCTTCTGCTGGTTATGTTGTGGTTGGTCAGACTGGAGGTTCTGTTTCTTTTGGTTCTGGTTCTGTGCTTGGATTTGTTGATTTTCCTCCTGGTTCATCTGAGCGTGGAACTGCTGCTTCTTCTGGCTCTGAATCTGGTTGTGGATCTGGTTCTTAACGTCCTTCCAGTGTCTCCCCTTGAGGACAGGTTCCAGATCCAAACAGCGCTGACAGACCTCCTTGCCCGGTACTGTCTGGAGCAGAACATGGTCCCCTAACTGTCTCCAGATGGCGTCCTTCTCTGCAGAAGACCAGGGCCGGCGCTGGGCCTTCCTTGGACAGAAAGGAACTGAAGGACAGAGGACACTTTAAAAGACCAGAGACAAGATGGACCCACAGAGGTTATGATGGACTTATGACCCACCTGGAGCTAGGTTCTGTAGTCTGGACTCTGGAGGAACCAAGGGAACCTCAGGGCTGGACAGCACTGCAGGGAGACAGACTAGGGTGAAAACAGCACCATCTGGTGGACGGATGGCGTCATTACAGGAGAAAAACCTAAAAATGTAGAGATTTGTGATCAGTAGCTTCCATCAGTCTGGGTCAGAACTCACCATCGGCTCTCGGGTCTTTGTTGATTCTGGTTAGGCCTGTTCGTTTCTTGGGTTTGGTTCCTCCATCTGCTGCAGCTGCAGAATCAAAACTATAATGTGTGATCAAGTACTTCCGAAAGATACCTGCTTGAGGTGGACTCAGTTCTTACCCAGTTCTGGATCAGGGTTCTGGAGGTTGTCCCACTCACTCCCCAGCATGTGGTAGAAGTCGGTAGTTCTGGCTGCAGCCTCCCAGTCTCCATCCAAAAGACTTTCTCCGATGGCAATGTCGCAGACGGTCTTCAGGGTGGTCTTCACAGACAGCGGGGGCCGGCTCCACCGGTAGCTTGCAGCCTTCCTGGCAGCAGAGAGTGCCAGGCTGAGCTGACCTGGTGCCAGCAGGTCCTGCAGGGTCTGGACCTTAGAGTCCAGAGACTTAGCAGCCAGCAGCAGGCGACCAAGTTCCCGGAGCTTCTGGCTGACATACTCATAGCTCCGCTGGTTGCCGTCCTGGTTCTCCAGCAGCTTGTTGCCGTACTTACAAATCAGCCAATCAGACTTCACCTGGGAAGACACAGAGGGAGGAGTTAGAGAGTGGACAGAGTCAGATACAGGTAAACATGAGAAGGTGAAGGTCTACAGACCTCATAAGAGACGTTGTCCTGGTTCATGCGGTGCAGGATCTCACTGACGCCCTCTGACGCACTGCTAGAGATCGGCAGCAGACGGGATGCTGCAGCCTGAACTCTGGTCCTCCTCTTAGGGAGGTTCTGTGCCGAGTCCTGGTTTTGATTTACACTGGGCTCAGAAGTCAGGATCTGACTCTTCTCGTGCTCAGAGCTCTGATTCGAGGCCTCAACAGGCACTTTCTCAGCTGGATCTAAGGTAAGTTCACCTATGGACTCTAAAGAAGGAAATGCCTCGTCAGAGGAGGTCTCCACTGAGGGGCCAGGGCCTTTGGACGGGTCAATGGCAAGCTTTTTCCGACAGGACACTTGGTGTCTCCAGAGGTCGGCTCGGCGGAAGAAGCCGAGGCAGAGAGGACAGGGCAGGTAGTTCCTGGCATCAACGTCAAACTTCTCTGAGGGCTGCCGCCACGGGACGATCTCCCCGCGTCCCTGACGGATCACCTGGTGGAAACACAGTAAGTCAGCCAACTTTGAAACAAGTTGATTACAGGTTAAACAACTAACTGAGTCAAAGGTCGACAGGAAGATCTTTGACCTCTGTTCACTGAAAAACAGAGGTATTATTCAGGATATTCATGTCTGGGTGAGTCTGAAACAGCAACAGACTGGTCCTCCTAAGAACCATCTTAACCCTGCACTCTAGGAACCATTGGCACATGAAGATGTCGTGTCCAAAAGGCAAGAGAAGAATTAGGGTTGGATGACATGGAGCTGGATCTAATCTATGTAGCAGTGAAAGTGAATATGTTTATGAAAAATGTAACAAACGTGGAGAAGTTAGATGATGAACCGCAAGGGACCAAGGACAAAGCCCCAAGAAACACCTGAGGTGGATAATTAAAACAGTCTTTTCATGTGATTGAATAAGGACCTTGACCGTTTGCAGACAGTTCAGATTTCTGCTGAAAGAGTTTTAACCAACATGACTCCAGTTTAAATGTCTTTACATCGGCTTCCACTACATTTTAGAAATCATAATAAAACTTTAGTTCTTACTTTCAGTCTGTCTGTTGACCTTCTAGAGCCTCAGCTCTATTCTATTTATTCTATCAATACCCAAATCCTCCAGTCAAAGGCTGTGAAATGTCCCACCAACGCATTTAAAGACAGAGGACAAAGCCTTTGGGGCCCCAATGTGTTGCCCCTAACTTTGTGTTGCCTTGATTCTCTTTATACTTTTAAAAATTCAAATTGGCATTTAATTAGTTTTATTTTATGTCACACCTGCTGTTTTATCTCTCCCTTTTTCTGTTTTGTATGTTCAGGGTTTCCCCCAGTGTATTATAAGCATGGCGCCCGCCATGCTTTGCTAGCCCTGCCGCCAGGCCTAGCGTTTCAGCTGTTTGGGATTCCCCTCGGTAATTTCCCCTCAGAAAGCAGGCGGTTGATGCGCGCTTTCTGATTGACTCGCGTTAAGCCGCTCCACTGGCTGCAGCTGGACCGGTACCAGTACCAGTACCAGTACCGCTGGGCTCCTGCTCGAAGTTCTGCTCAGATCCAGCATGAATCTAAAGCTGATGGATCAGATGGATCATCAGATCCATCTGATCGGTGATCAATCCTCCCTGTGGACCTTCAGATGTTCTCCATCCTCAGGTAGCGGCTCACCTGGATCATCTGCTGACCAGAACCAGAACCAGCCTGTTTTCTCTCCAGTCAGAATGAAATGAGCCTCATCAGTTCATCTCCATTGTTTCTCCATCTGTAGTTTGTTTTCGGCTCATTGAGGATCAATGTGGTTCGGTTTCATCGTCTAAACAATCAGATCATCAGGTTTGATTCTTGGTCCAAGTAACTGGATCAGGTCTCAGTGGATTCATGAGTTTTGACTCTTTGTACTTTATTAATGTCCACAGATAAAGTTTGTGAGGCTGCAGCACATCGTCACCGCAGGTCAAAGGTCGGCAGATATTAACCCCCGTTTTCCTGGCCACGTTCATTTTTATACATGCGACTTGTGTAAAATATCAGCACTACTCATGGGCACGTTTCCATGGCAACACATGACCAGGTGACCTCAAAGAGAAGGAGACAACGCCATCCATCCATTTTCTTTACACTCTCAGTGGGTCGGAGGTCAGCTAACCTTCCATGCGAGAGGCGGGGTCACCTGGACGGGTCACTAGTCTGCAGGGCAATGCAGAGACACACAGGACACACAACCATGCACACACACACTCACACCTGGGGACAATTTAGACAGACCAGTTAATGAAACAGTCGTGTTTTTGGACTGTGGGAGGAAACCAGAGTAGCCGAAGAAAACCAACCATGAGAACATGGAGACTCCATGCAGAAAGACTAGGGCCGGGAATCGAACCCAGAGCCTTCTTGCTGCAAGGCAACAGCTCTACCAACTGCACCACTGTGCCGCCACAGGAGAGAATGATTAGAACAAAATCTTAAATAAATAAGTCAAGTTTAAACCTTCCCCCTCACAAAACATTTACCGGTTAAATTAGTTAGAAAGGGTCCAGTTATTGAGGGTTAATCCCTCACAGGCTGACTCTGCATCAGGCAGAGACACAACTTCAGCATTCAGTCAGAAATTTATGGAGCCTCATAAAAAATAACCACTGAAAGTTATTGTAGAGGACAGAACTTTAAAATTTCCTTGTGATAAAAATGAAAACATCAAGCCAGGACTGGCTATGAATACTTTTGGCACTGAGTGGATTGAAGCTTCTACAAAGTTTTGTATGAACTGAGTCTCACTACACAGAGCTGCGTTTTTCATAAAGGGCAACAAAAAGAAGCTAATAAAATAACATTTTTATACCTTTTGGCATAAAAAGTTGCCAAAAGGTCTTGAATGAATTTGGGGAAAACATCCCAGATTCAGTTCCGGTTACCTGGATGAACTGACCCAGAAGAACCCAAAGACCCATTTACCAGAACCACCCTGATGACCTGAGGATCCTCAACACTTCTGGGAAAATATTCTGGAGAGACACAGAGACTCTAATGGAAGGTTCTGTTCCGGTTACATCTGGTCTAGAACTAACCCAGCATTTCAGAACCAGAACATCTTTCTCTCAGCTTCAGGGCCTCTGAAGTTCTGGTTCTGACATCATGAGGATAATTCAACCAGAACCTGATGATGAACTGACCCAGAACCCTGAAACATCTCCGTCTAGGGAAGTAACCCCACCTCAATGTTGTGCAGGTAGTTGCCTCTGCAGCGTAGGTGGTCCAGCAGCAGGTGGCGCTTTTTGGACCCGGTGGGTAAGGCGCTGGCGGCCAGAACCTCCTGCTGGTCGGTGTGTTTCCTGAGGAGGTGGCGAGCGATTTTGACCTGTGGTCGGCGGCAGAAGACGCAGTAATGCTTCTTGTCCCAACGTCGCTTCCCGTCACTCAATGACCTCTTCACCGTCACGCCCTCCTTCTCTTGGCCACGCCTCTTCTCAACGAGGCCCCGCCTCTTCTCAACGAGGCCCCGCCTCTTCTCAGTGAGGCCCCGCCTCTTTGCCTTCTGGCCCCTGCGCCCCATTGGCCGGCGCCGAGCCTGGTTGGACGGAGCTTTAGGCGGATCTCTGTCAGGAGAAGGGTGGACCTCAGGGTTCACCGTGCCAACGTTCGCATTCTCCTCCATGGTAACAGCAGTTTCCACGACAACCTGAGAAACAAAGACAGGATCTCAGGTCAATCAGATTTAACCTGAGAATGCAACAACCCAACTGTGACCTGAAAACCCAGATCTGACCCAATGACCAACACATGACCACAAACACAGAGAAAAACTGGTGGAATGACCCTTTAACCTGCTCAGATGTGAAAAGGACTAGACTGGAGAAGATCAACCCCAGATTATCTGACCGTCACAACATGGTGACAGTTTCAACATTTTCTTTATAAAAGTTACATACTGCTGCTTTTTTCTTTGCATCTGAATTACATCCAAAACATTGATTAAAAAATGTGTGAAATAATTTTGTTACTATTGAAAACTCCACAAAGCAAATGACCAAATAATTGGTTATTTGGTCATTAGATATTATCTGGAGACTGACTGAGGTTCACCTGGTCCATCTGCAAAACATCGATTCTCCAAAACATTGATTCTGGACAGACATGAAGGTAAAAGGCGTCTCTTAAATCTGATTCATTGTCTTTGTCCGTCGCTGCTTCCCAGTTTCTCCATTTGACCAGAACCGACCGGCTGGACGTCACTGGTCACTGACCCGAAGTAGAAAGTCCAGAGTCCATTTTCCACTGAACACCAATTACCCGCTAGTCTTTAAGAGTTAAGGTCGCCTGGTTCTGACCGCTGTTCTCTGGTTCTGACCCATGCAGGTTTGGGTCCGAGGTTCGGTCCCATGTTCTGCTCGGTATCTCACAAAAACCCTACAAAACACCGATCTGGGCCTGTAAAATTTGAAGCTTTGTCAACAAAGTCTGGTTTAATCATCTTCTCCTTCTGCTCCTCTGTATTACAGAACCAGAACCAGAACCAGCGGCATCAGCACCATGTCGAGGTGATGACCCGACCTGTCCGACAATGGAAGTCCGTCGGCTAAAGGCGTCTGTAGGATCGGGTCATTACACACATGAGCAGAACCGAGCAGAACCGAGCAGAACCGAGCCACAGGAGACACGCAGGACGTGACCGAACCCAACAGAACCACCTGGCCCGTCCTTACCTTAGAAACGGCCTCAAACTCCGCTGCCTTTTCTTATTTTTCTTTTCTACTTCACGATTCATTGGGAAGTTGCCATGAAACACAGTGTGAGTATTTCCGCCCCCTAGTGGTGCGGAGTGTGACTCACCACTAGGGGCGGAGGGATCATATTTTATTAACCATCTCGGTTGTCTAAAAACAATTAAAATTTTAATACATTTACATTCTGAATCTTTATGTAGACTAATAAATATTTATTTTTCTCTCATTTCCTACAACATTAATCTTTTTGTCTTGTTTTTCAAATATGCTGAATAACATTTATGTTAGTTTCCTGTTGTGTTGTGATGTTGAAGACAATGAACTAAATCCATAATATTGTTAGTTATATTTCTGTTTCTCCTTGATCTCATCTGTCTTAATCTGTCTCAAATCATATAAAACAATATTTATCTATTTTCATGGCATTTTTTCTGCCATTTTTTGTTTAATTATACTTGATGCTTCTGATTTCCTTGTAATTACTGTAACGTTGATGTTTCCGGTTGGTGCTACATGCTGTTTTGTTTGTCTTCATTCCAATAGTTACGGCTGGTACCTAAATAAGTCTAGATGTTAATCTCATCATCTAAATAATGACGGCTGCAGTTTCTTATGAAATGTCTGGTGCACAACAAATTATTATTCTTAAAGGTCTTATTTCTTCTGTTAGTAATAATGCTAATATTTTGCTTGTATATGCTGACAAGCCATTTGAAATTCATTTACCTTCTTTTATCTGAAATTCAGACTATTCTTCTTTATGCAGTTGGATGTTTTTAACGAGGCTAAATCTTGATATAATCATGAAAGTTGTTTGTATATTTCTGTATTGTACATGAATTGTAAATAAATCATTATAGAAAACAGAACGACACTGAGAACATGTCCTTGTTTTGTTCCCTTTGCAGCCAGTAGACACCAGGCTGCATGTTCTGCAGAGAATTGCTCACCTTTAACTCGTACGTTTCCATTTGAGAAAAAGATTTTTATCCAATTAAATATGTTTTCAGTATTGGGACAATGGTGGCTACAGAGTTAGGAGTTTATCCCTCACTCGGCGGGTTGCCAGTTTGATTCCCACTCTGTCTCTGTGGTGTCCCTGAGCAACACACTCAGCCAGCAGGTGGCGCTGGTCCCTCTGTCTGGCCAGCAGCTGTGGCTCCATCATCAATATGTGAAGGACTGAACACAGAGAGGAGCTTTGGAGTCTGGACTAGATGAAGCGCTGCACAAATAAAGCCATTTTAAAGCCAGTTTGTACATTTTCATTGATAACGTACTACATACATCATTACACTGCAACATATTATTTTTGCTGTCCTAATTTCATTTTCCAAGTAAAATCGTTAGAATTATACCCTTTTAGAGACACATCCTTTAATATTTAAATAATACATTAATCAGCATCAGTCCTGGACAGAATGATTATAATCTTGGAATTGGTTTGGAGATGAAAGAATTATCTCCTAGAAACTTGTTTGTTATGGGATTAAATTATGCATCCTGGTCAAAAATAACACCGAGGTTCTTTAATTGGTTACCTGAGGTCAATTTAATGTCGTCCAGATGGTTGAAGGGGGGTTGATGATCTCCCAGCTCCCCAGCAGACTCAGCACCCGATTCGCTAAAATCCACCAAACGAAGGATTTCCAGACCCATCCAGCTTAGACGTTACAGCAGCAGCACCAAGAAACCCACCAACTGCACCCAGAACAGACATTCACCAGCCAACAGTGTCCCAGCATGAAGCTGTTGCTGACCAAACCAAATGTCCCTCTTTACCTCAGAAACTATTTCAGCTTCATTTGAAAGTAAACATGTGATAAGCACTTATGAAACAAAGTGGAAACAGTATCGTTTCTGAAATAAGACAACTGAAGTCCATCCATCCATCCATTTTCTTTCAGATTTTTTATTAGACATGATAGATAAATAGTCTGAAAGTTTATCTAAACAATATTCACTCGAATTAATCAGCTTTATTTTGGGCATTTAAGAGACTGAAATGAAAAACCTGTTACAGCAAGAAACAAAGTAAAACAAGGTAAAACAAAGTAAAACAAGGTAAAACAAAGTAAAAGAAGGTAAAACAAAGTAAAACAAGGTAAAACAAAGTAAAACAAGGTAAAACAAAGTAAAACAAGGTAAAACAAAGTAAAACAAGGTAAAACAAAGTGCTGCATGTCTCAGGGAAAATGTTTGCAGTAACTTCAGTATGTGGCTGTAACGTTTTCCTTCTTGTATTTCATAACAAAAGAAGCTTTGGATTGATTAGATATGAACAAGTCCAATAAGGCAAAACACTAAACTTGTGTTTCTTTGACAATATGAACAGAAACGTTCCAGACTTCCAGGTCTAGTAACAATCTAATAGAAGCTGTGCAGGGAAATCCTCAGGAGTTTTGCTGAAAAATAAAGACGTTGACAGTTTCAGTTACACGTGGCAGCGGAAAATAGTTGTTATAAAAAGATCACATTTCTCACCAGCAAAGCTCGACCTCTGGTTTCTATCGGTAACAGGAAGTTTCCCAGAGCACAGATGACACAAGCAACCGCAAACGGAGTGAGAGCTTGAATCACAGATCGCGACATGAGCACCTGAAGCACATAAAGCAATGAAACACAGCAGCACCAACCTGAAAATGGTGTTTTTCAGCTGGACCTTGAACAAACCTGTGCGATAAACGGAGCGATCATCCCTCCAATCCGACTGAAGGAGGTGCAGAAACCCATCCCAAGAGATCGAGCTACGGTTGGGTAAACCTGGGATAAAGATCATTTGTTCAAAGGATGTGTGGAAACTTAACCACCTTTTTAGAATCAGATTACAAAGATCAGCTTCATCAACCATGACTGTGTCAACAAACAGGGATTTTGACCCTGGTGTTCATATGCTCACAGTGTACAAGTATTAAGCATAATTATATGAACTTTAGTGAAAATAAAAGATGAAAAAATAAAATTTACACCTTATTATGTTTGGAAGTCAACATGAAGCAGGACATGAGTCAGACAATTAACACAATCATATTTAGATTTCCTCCATTTTCTTCTTTTCCTCCTCTACACTAAGCAATACCCACATACGCCACCTAGTGGTGAACACAGAACACCCAACAATTTGGCTACTTGGAACTTTAGCTGTATGAATATTAATGGACAAAGTGTGAAATGTGTGAGTTACATCCATACTAGACATTATCAGCTCGTACCTCAGCTGTGTAAATGTAAACCACATTAAAGTTCATGGAGACCAGCGATCGCAGCAGGAACAGCAGCACCGTGAAGCCAAACCTGAAGTAAGAAAAGTTTTGATAATGCAATAATAATAATATGCATGGTCTAATAAAATGTACACCTTATTATGTTTGGAAGTCAACATGAGCACCTGCAGTACAGATAAAGCACTGAGGGCTGCAGTGAAAACTGGCTAAGAAGATGATAAAACACTGAGCTGTAGCATAAGCTGAGGCTGCAGTGGCTTATGAACCGTCATGCAAAGACACAAAAGTACAAAATTATTGCTTCAGTCAGGTGAGTAAAATCTGATCCGTCTGGTAAACACAGTCGCCTCCTAGTGACAGACCAATGAAACTGCAGATGTCCTTAGTGACCTATCAGAGGAGACTCAGTGTTGTCCTTACATTGTTGTGCAGATGTTGACCATCATGAACAGAAGAGCTGTTAACAGTTGAAGCACAGTGAGACTTATCCTCCGTCCAAACACGTTAAGCAGGACGATGTTTAATGGAACCACTGGGAGGACAGAGAAGAAGGAGAGTCACAAGCCCAGCCTGGTGCAGAGCAACACAAATCACAACCTGGAAAACCTGCTGACTAAAGTTTCCAGAAAGAAAATCAAAGACACGTTGCTTCTATCAGACAGAGCAAATAAACTGGATTTTATTCAGCAACAATGTTTAAATGTTTTTTTAAACATTTCTTGTTTTAAAAAATCTGTTCCAGATCTCTGATGTTCTGCGTCTCTTCATCAACTATAAAGTACAAATAAATTAAATTTACTACATAAAAATGTATAAGAAGTGAAAGAAAATTAATTGTGGTAAATGATTTGTACATTTGTACTTGTCTAACAATCTTTGAAGTCCAGAGACTCCAAAGTGTTTCACTCTACATTCATTCATTCATTCACTGTCTGATGGTGGCGAGCTACTGGCTAGTAGCCACAGCTGCCCTGAAGTGGTTTGCCCAAGGAGAGACTGGCAGGCACAGGCAACCTCTATCGGGTTTTTGGGCCCCCTTTGGCCCCCTGACCACCTGTTTTGCCTCCACCAACAGGAAAGGCAGGAGAAGCGTCCTGCAGACGGAGCTGGAATCGGACCAGCAACCCTCCATTGAGGCTGAGCTGCTGGTTTTGAACATTCTGGCTGCTGGACTCACATGCGATTTCCCCCAGTGAGCTGATGAGCAGCGTCTGGTAGTCGCTGCTGCCAAAGGGGATGCAGTAGCAGAGTCCGTCGTCATGGCGATGTTTGACCTGATGCTCTGCGTCGGCGTTTATCACACACAGCAGGTTTTTCTCCAGCAGCTCTGAACTGCTGAGCACAGAGCCGTAATACGCGAAAGACGCCACAAACCTGCAGGGCAGAAACCAGAACCTGAGACTTTGACCTGGATGCTTCATTGTTAACCTTCCTGCAGCTTTGGGGTCAAGTTTGCTGCTTACAAAAATATAAATGCATGTAAATGTAGACTGTGACACAAAGTGCTGTAGTCTGGATGGTGATGGACTCGGGCTGATTCTGATGTTTCCAAAGATGAACAAACTTTACCATGAGTACCAGAGCAGGAGGGACGTCGTCCTGAAGGTTGGACTGAACAGGATCCGCCAGCTGCCACGTTCCCTCTGGGAAACACACAGAAATATAGTTTCTCTCTTTTAAATGTGGTTCTAAGACAAGCATGTCAACAAAATGCAGCTTCTAAAGAAAATCAAAGGAGGGATTTTACACACACACACACACACACACACACACACACACACACACACACACACACACACACACACAGATATGCATACATGCTGGCAACAACTTCAAGTCATATTTGGAAACAAACTATCGGTCATCAATAGTTTATGGTTATGATTTTTTCTGCTTCTTATCACAATGAAACAAGAAGATAATTCTCCCTTCCTGTTTCTAGACCCTTCCCTTTAGAGGGTTTTTAAGCCACTTCCAACATTGATGAGATCTGAAAGCAAAAGTTAAACTCTAAATGCATCACATGTCTGTTGTGGCCTGAGAGCAAAGGGACGTCTGGGTTTTCCATCTGGACGTCTCAACAACAGGACCTCATCCATGCAGAAGCTCTCAAATTCATTCTGGGTCAGACGGATTTTAAATGGAAAAATATGCAGCAACAGAAGTACAGACAAACTACTGCGTCATTATTTGAGCCATGATGCAACACTGACACCATCAGGTCACAGCAAGGATTACAAGTCTTCACAGTAGTCAAGGTATTTTCTGTGTAACTCAAGGAGATAAGACAGGAAGCAGAAAATACCAGAGCCGGTTCCACCAGCCGTCCAGGAGGAAGAGAAGCTCGGTTCATTCTGGCGATTCTCTGCAGGGTTTTGACGGCAGCATCGACTTTCCCTGCTGACACGTTGTAACGGGCCGACTCAGGAATAAACTGGGGGACGTCAGTTCAAACAGAAACATCTCATGCTTTGACTGGGACAGACGTGACGGAAACAACCAATCGGAGCAGAACCTGCACCTTGAAGAGGAAGATGAGGATGATGCTGGGTGTGATGGAGAGCCGGATCATCCATCTCCAGCCCATAGTGGGAACCACCAGCATGCCGAGGAGGATGATGAGCATGGAGCCGGTCATCCAGAAGATCTGAAACACAAAGAGCTTCAGTGCTTCTGGGGATTTGAGAAACAAAGTTTGAGAGAGCAGAACTCACAGTGCCCAGAGGCAGTAGGTAAGATCGATACTTGGCAGGGATGAACTCTGTCTTCAACACAAACCTAAAGAGCAAACAAACCATGTTTAGCTAATCAGAGAGCAGGACCTTCATTCTACTGCTGCTTTGTGTCAGCTGACCCCTGCGACACTCCTGCCACGCCGCAGCCCACCAGGCTTCGCAGGAAGATAAACCAGCCGTACGTCGGAGCAAACGACGTGAGCAGAGAGAAATAGGCGCTCCACACATAACCTCCAAACACAACCTGAAAGAAACACAACGACCCAAGAAGAAGCACACAGAAAATAACAATGGCACAGCAACTGAAATTAGACATTTCCTACCTTCCAGCGTCCATATCTGTCAGCGATGTAACCGGCCAAAACTCCACAAACCATGAAGCCGACAAACACCATCTGAAGGAGACATTCGGTCAGTCAGTCATCAACAGCATAAATAATCCTGTACTTGTAGAGTGGAAAAGGATATTCAGTCATTGATTCAAACTGATGGTAGTGAGTTACTGGATCATAGTCACTGCTGTCTGACAAAACCAAGTGTCAAAGTAAAATATTCACAATGCAAGCTGAAATAATTACTTATTAATCCAATCTATTTATTCTGGTGTCCTAAAAACAATGAATATGACTGTTAAATTATGTCCAAATGCCTTTGAAATGGTTATGATAAATTATTAATTTGGATACATGTTGAATGTATTTCGACGCGACCGTATGATTTCTGGGATTGAGCTGTTAATCGTGTCTCATTACACACAATTACTCTAAAATTTGTCACACAAATGGAAAAACGGCTCAAAGTCAGCCAAAAATTGGACAGTGTATTCCAAACTTTCTTTCACCACAATTCAGCTAATCTTTTGTTGAAGCTTCTTCTCCGGTTTCCACCTGAATTTGATGGACCTGGAACAGATTCCCTGCTTGGCTTTTCCACATTTAGTTCAAAGAGAAGTTCACCAAGGTCAGAGGTCATAGTCAGGAGAAGAGTCCAGGAAGTTCTACAGGACCATGCTAACAGCTGTCTCTAGCTAAAGACATTCCTGAAGTTGCACAGGTTGCAGATAAAACAGGAAGTTGTCTGGCCCAAAACTGTCTGGAAAAATGGGTTCTGCTTTGACGGAACCAAACTGGAACCAAACAGGTCCGAAACATATCACTGGAAGGACGCTGTACCATAGCGAAGCATGGCGGTGGCAGCATTATGATCATGAACTGAAGGTACTGTGAAGGTTGAGGACCTCAGGAACTAGTCTAGATATCAGTGGGTCCAGAGGTCCAGATGGACAGCAGAATGGCTTCTTAGGAGGAACATAAGAAAATTTCTGAAACAGAAGATTCAGGATTCAGAACTCAATCTGACCGACCCTGCAGGTTCTCATGAAGGCAGCTGTTCTGAAGATGAGGCTTTGTCCATCTGACAGAGAGAGGCCTTTCATAAGGCAGGTTGCGAAGATCATTAAATGGTGAAGATGTGAGATGATCACAAAGTTCTACCAAAATGAATTGATAACTGAATCAAAAGGCAAATTATTACTTTACATCTCTGTGAAGCAACTTTGTTATTGCAGGCCAGACATTTTTCTCTCTTTCAGAATAGTTTGTCAATTGTACAATCTAAAATTATTGTTGAAAAACCTCAAAAAATCATCATGGTCTCATTTTTACCACCACAAAAACCTGTCATTTCAACAAGGATGTGTGTTACTTTGAGGGCCTCTGCCTGGAGTCAAGGTTAGGCGTCATCGTCCTGCACCTATGAAGTTTCTTAGTTTCCTGTTTAAAGAAGTCTGAAAGCAAAACCTTCCGATTTCTGTTACCAGAACATCAATCAACTGCTTAGTCAAACATTACTGGAGCGTCTCCTTTGTGTTCTCCTTAGAACAATCATTGCAGAAACAAATTCCACTTCTTTTCAAATCTTGAGTCGCAAACTATTCAGAGATTCTGCCAGTCCAGTTCTCCAACAGTGTCTTTTGTTAGTGAGGATTAATAAAATGTTAGTTAATAAAATGTTCAAAATGTTATCAAAATTCTGCCTTGAATGTCTCCATAACCTCTGCAGTTCACCTTCAGCAACATTTCAGATAATTGGAGTGACATAAGACACAGAGTTGAGTTTATGCTTGAAACTCACCGTGGAGACGAGGGCGACCTGCCAGTCCTCCAAGCGCCACTCACATCGAATCTCTGGAGAAACCACAGCTAGTAGCATGATCTCCATGGCTTCCACAATCTGCACAAAAACACGGCGTCAGTGTCCAGATGTGCCACCTTCACTGCAGCTCTGCTGGGGCCAAGACAGACTCACATTGGCACTGCCCATGATGACAAACAGCAGGACGTGGAAGCGTCCAAAGCCGATGGTTTCCACAGCTTGCTCCACAGTGAACTTCTCATCTGCTACAATTGAAAACAGTCCAGAGATCCAGTCAGATTAAATTCCTCCAGATCCTCACATGCATCCACCTCCACTAGGACTGTCTGGAGCAAGTCATGGACTCGTTCTGTCATCTTGGAAACACTATGTTCCCTCACCAGCTCTCTGAGGGAACAGCTGACCAGTTGCTTGTTAACACAAAGAGTAACTTAGCCAATCATGTGACAGCTACTCAACATATCTAGACGTGTGTAAGACAACTGGCTGATTAAAGCGACAATCAGAATGGAGTAGAAGGGTGTAAAGGACATCAACTAACGGAGTTTTATTTTGAAGGACTAGAAGTGCTGACTAGTTCTAGATGACAAAAAGGCAACAATAACTCAAATAGCCAAAGCAGGCAGAATGGGATCTGTCAATGCACAACACATCAAACCTCGAAGCAGATGAGCTAAACTGGTGCTATTTTCTATCAGCTAACAGGAAACTAAAGGTGCAATTCACACATACACCAAAACGGGACCAAAACAGGTTGGAGAAACAATACTTGGTCCAATGACCATCTGACAGTTTCAGCTGAACCTTGCAGCCAGGTTGTCTGTCTACTTCCAGCAGGATAGTGTCATTTCATCCAGATCAGACCATCTGCAACATGGAGTTTTCTGATCTGCAATGGCTTCCTCTGAAGCACAGCACATCTTTAGGAGGTTTGTGACCTGGAGCTTCTCACCGTGGATCTAGCTGATCAATATGTTATTTTAATATGGACCAAAATGTTTCCAAAACTCTTGTTGAATCTCAGCCACAAAGAGTCAAGCAGACCTGAAGACTGATGCTGACCCGGTTCTGGCAAGGTGTACTTAATAAAGTGGCCAGTGAGACTATCTGTAACTAATCAGCAAAATAATCAGATATCTGGAAATGTCATCAGTCCTCCAGATTTCTAGCCTCTCATCCTCAGATTTCTCTCTTCTCAGATAAATTATATTTTTCTAAATAATTATCTGTCCAGGAAAACCAGATGTGTCAGCATTTACCTGGTCATCAAACTCACCATTGTTGCTGTTGCTGTCTGTAGGTTTTTCTTGCATTTCCACCTGCTGCAGATGGATGGCGCTGACCAGCTGGGTTTTCATAGAGTCCGTCATCCTAAAGCAAGAATCGTCTCTTTCAGAAACATTTCCCAAGTTCAGACCTCAGACTTTACACACACAGTTCAACAAGTAAAACCTGTCAGTTGCTTTCCATCAATTTTTACAAGCATTTGCCAAATTAGATCCGCCGCCAATTATATTTTACCTTCTATAATTTTCCCCGGATGCTTTAATTATCTCGTCAATCTCGAACTAATATAAATGCTTTAAAAATAAGTGTTTGTGGATCTTTTTGCTCATTTACTGAATATCAACAAACATGAAGCCTGTTTGTTTGTCTTCATTCAGTTGGACAGGAAGGAGGCAGAGAAAGGAGAGTCTGGACCGGGAATCGAACCGGGGACCGCAGAGGCTCCGGCTGGTTTCACTGAATATTCTAGAACCAGCAGGTTTCCGGTTACTGTTGATCCGGTTCTGGTCTAGACTTCAGCTTCACGCGCTCAGGTGTTTCCGACGCTCAACCGGTTTTAACGTGCTGACGTCGGTGGGCGGAGCTTACCGATCCCGTCCAGTAAGTGAGACCATCGGTACCTGAGGTTCGGAAGGAGGTTCGTGTTTAAAGATGGTCGATGGAAGGACAGAACCGACTCACCCTGATGTTGAGCCGAACGTTGATCCGCTGCTGCGTTTTCATGAAGAAACGCGCCGCTGCTGCGCCTCACCTGCTCAGGTACATCAGGAAGCAGCTCCGAACCAGCGGGTGGAGGCGATGGGAGGAGACGGTTCCGCCCAAAGGATCATTAACGCAAACAACAGAGAACCAGAGCGACCAGAAAACAAGTTGGGAAAGAAAAGGAGCCCAGATTTCATCAGCCAGACTGGAACCGAACCAGAACATGAAGCAGTTGTGTTTATTTAGCAGTGACTCAAAAGTAACTAAATGTGGAGCGTTTTGGGTTGAACATTTTCTCCAGAAATAAACAGGTTTTTGTGTTTTGAGATCCGAGGATCTTACAGTAAAAGCAACACTAATTTTAAGAAACACTTTTGTAAAGTTTTTTTTAATCTCATTTAAGAAATGATTTTCCAGCACAGCAGAGAAGCATTTAGAATATTTTATCCGTTTAAAGTGAATAAAACCAGAACGTTTTCATAAATGACAACAGGTTTGACTCTGAATGTCTTTAATAATGTCTGTTAACACAATCAGTTGGACTTGAAACACCAGATTGAGGCTCACAGAGCGTCTAGGAGGCTGAGACCCTGAGACCCGGACTGGACCACGAGTCCATCAGGTCACAGCTGGACTCAGAGGTCAGGCCTCGGTTCTGAAGAACAAACAGGAATGTGGTTGAGCTCAGAGCAACAGCTGGGTGGATGTTCCTTCATGACAAAACTGCAGTCTTCACTGAGGACCAGATATTCTTCATTTCTCAACTGCAGCTCAAGGCCAAGAGTTGTTCATCACTTTGTTTCGTATCCAGAATGAGTTTGGATGAACCCAGCCGGCGTGTCCACAGGCCTTTCACTCCCATTCTGGGTCTCTTTGGACCCAACTTAAGCTTTGACTTTAAGGACTCCATGACAACCAACTCATGGTTCACTTGGCAGCCTGGAGACCATGAGGACGGTCCAGCTACCGCTTGTTCTTAACAACCAGATCTAATATACCAGTTTTGCACTACAACAGTGAGTCAATTGGTCCAAAAATATACATAGTTCAGGTAAAAATGATACTGTACATTATTAGGTCCAAAGTGACGAAGGAGAAAAAAGCTGTGCAGATGTGAGAATCACAAAACCCCAAATGGAATATTTTTGGACACTGTTTAGCAAAGGATGTTCTGTGACCTGCGAGCATCGTGACACCAGGCCATGGAGGAACATCCACCTTGTGACTGTTTGCGGGAAACATTCAGGAGGAACCTGCAGCCTGGAACATCTGCAGGGCTTTTGTCCTTTTCATGACGGTGATCTGATGGCTTTCAGATCCACCTGGAGTCTGTGAAATAGCACCATGTGATCCTGTGGGCGTGGCCAAGTCCTACAGTTTGACGGACAGGTGCATTGTCCAATCAGAGTCCAAGCCAGTAGCCTTCTGCAGTTGGTCCATGACGGATGAGTTGGCACCAGGCCGAGTCCATCTTCCAGTCCATTTAGCAATCACAGATAAAATATTTTTTAGATATATTTATATATATATATTTCTATTCAACATCATGTCCACTTTCATTTATACACTATTTACTAGAACCATCTTCTTTGAGATTAAAAAATATCATTTGGAAATGTATTTAAAAAAAGCTGATGAATGATGAGCTGAGACATCAATCACTGACCTAAACAACTCTTCACTGTTTGAACTTTTACATATTTTAGCAGCATGCCGAACATTATTGGGGACATCAAAAACAGCTAAAGCCTTAAACATGGTGGAACATGCCAAGAAAAGCAGAAGCTCATGTGGAAACAAACAGACAAAAGGTCAACAGATTGTTTCACCAGAGAGATGCAGCTGAATCAAAGCGTCAGGACTTCCTGAGACAAGTTGGGCTTGTGGACGGCATGGGACAGAAGAAGAAGACGAAAACTGCACTTAAAGTCCAGCAGCTTTCATGTAGATGTGTGCAGATTTCCAGTAAAGCTGCCACAAACAGAAAATAAGCTAATAACGCCTCAGGTTTGGTTGTTGGAGCCACATGAACGAACCAGAACATGAAGCGTCACGACTGCAGAAAGTGCAACACTAACCCAATAGAGAATTATCTTGTAGTTCAATTCAATGAGGATTGGACACTTGGATTCAGCTGGCTCATCCTAACAGGACCTACCATGACACCATAGGAGCTTTTTTCTTCTCTAACATTCAAGATTTCAGTTCTAGACCTCAGGAGGATCTGATGGAAATGTGCAAACGTTCAGCTTGACTCTCGTATGTTGAAGTGAAAAAGGACCTTATCCTTTCATTGGCGTGTGGACAAAGTTCTCTAAACGCTGCTCAACAAGCCGACTGAAAATGTAGCCTAACCTTGGTAACGGTTACATGTTGCTGCTAAAGAAGCGGCCAGCGAGACAAACGCAGCTCTTTGACTGACCTGAGCAGCAACCAGTGAACCACCGTTTTGAACTCAGGTGTGTTTGGACCAAAGCAGAACTTCTTATGCTTTTATCACTGGGTCCTTTTCAGCTGTGTTAACAGAACCTTTTCCCCTGCAACTTAAGCTCTTACCACCACCAAGTTCACTCTGGACATTTCCTGCTGCTGCAGGGCTGGAGCCGCTTGGAAACATCATGAAAATGAACGAGGTCTCGTTCTGATGCTAAATGTGTGGCTCTGTTGCCAATAAATCTGTTTCAGCTATTTTAAAAATGACAAGTTCCACCAAATTCCATGGAAACTAAACTAAACCAACAGCTGAAGTTGGTGACATTTCTTTTCCTTTTCTCTGTTCATTGAGAAGCAGCTGCAGCTGAGAAGAATACCAAGACTCCCATCTCCACACTCCTACAGAAACACTGCAACCATCTCCAACGTAACATTAGCACCATCTTCAATGTCTACAGAAAACAGATAAATCACAAAAAGCTGGAGAAGTGATGCTTTTTCTGCTATTTCTTTTTTTTACCACTGATACACAAACACACAAGCTAGCAGCGATGCAACGCAACAAACGGTCTCAGACTCTACAGCAAGATCAAACACAAGAGTTTACAACCGTGGAACAGTAGTTTGGTCTTTTTTTGATTTAAATAAAGCATTAAAGCATAATTTCATATATATGCAATAAAAATACAAAACATCTCAATACTCCAATAGTAACTCTCACATTAATATTGTGCTCATTGGGATTCTATTTCTAAGTATTTCATTTATATACCTTTATATGAACACACACACACACACACACGTGTGTGTATTTGTGTGTGTATTTTTTCTAATAGTTTGTCATGCTGTCAGAACTTTGCTGCACCTCCTGCTATAAACAGTGCAAATATATTTTCTGTATGGTTCGTAGATGCATACATGATCACCGTGGCTGATGGATCATGAAAGGCAGTATGTGGTCAATGTTTCAATGTAATGAGGCTGACAATTAGCACCACAGGGAATCCAGAAAGATGACCCTCTTCAGAACTTCAGAAGGAACGACACATCCCCAAAAAATGGGCAAATGCCCGCAAGTTGTGGAAGGACAGTGAGCTTCACATGTTCCCTCTGGGTTAACAATGGCCTAATTATCCTGGAAACCATGATCTGCTGCAGATTTTCAGAGTTTCCCATTTATCTCAGAAGACTAAATAGGTTGAATAAAGTCCACGTAAGAATCATAACTAAACTAGAAAACACCGGAGCAACATTTTTCAAACTCTTAAAGGGTTTTAGAGTTACCATATATTATTCAGAAGGTCAATTTAATGCAGAAGTGATAATCTGCTGTAGAACCATAAGACCCATCATCAGGTCTACAAGGGTTCAGATGTTTTCTTCATGTGAAGAATTACCTCAACAAGGACTGATTGGTCATCCCAGCCTTCATAATTCTAGTAGGGAGCAATGACCAAAGGTTTAAAGGCCCTTTTACACCAGGAACTCATAGACAACAGCAAAACAGTTTGTTGAACAGAGACATTCACTCTGCAAGGTGTTGCTTTAACCAAAAGAGCAGGATGTGTGACTAGTTTACTAAAGACCAATTGAAAACTCTCCCACTAAGATAGATACAATCCAAGTTCAAAATCAAACCAATCGCAATGCTTCTGCTCCAGAACTCCAACAAGTATTATCCACTTCAGAAGGCCAGGAGGGATGAGCTCCAAGAGTTGAAGGTAGATGACTAGACCACAAAAGGCCTTCAACTTCTCAACTCCAGAGGAATCTCTCGTTTCATGGCTGGGGGCTGCATTGTTGTTCCAGATGTTCAGAAAGGAAGATTCAGTGTAGAAGTCCAGGTCGGCCGATCCTCAGCGATCTACTCCAGGAAGCACTTTAGTGGAAATGTGAATCTGGGCGATGAAAGCAGGGTTAGGGTAGTAGACAGACAAATAAAAAGATAAAACCCTGTTACGTCCTGATGGTCGTCAGGAGACGCTGCCATTTAGATCATGGGTATTTTACGTTTAGCGCCACAGTTCAAAGTACTTAACCAACTAGTAGAACAGCTACTGTAACTCCTGGTTTAAAAAGGTGCAGGTCAGTTAAGGGTAGCTGGTCACTGCCGCCTGTTTCTGGGCCAGCCGTCGCAGCTCCTCCCTGATGGCCTTGATGAGAGAGGCGGATGTGTGGGCAGATGGTGAGGCATCCTCTGGTGGATATTCTGGGGTGGGCGAGGTCAAGAGGAGGGGTGGAGCCGATGGGTCCCGTAACGAAGAGGTGGGCATTTGAAAAACAGATGAAGAGGAGAACTCAGGGAACGACAGCACCTGGAGAAAATACAAGGAGTTAATTCACAGCAAATGGGGTGAGGGTGTAGATTAGAATGACGTTCAGAGCATCTTTAGCTTCCCATTGCACTTTATTTATAAAGCACGTTGAAAAGGAACAACAAGGCAGACTGAGGTACAATAAAACATGTCTGTTGTGAGTAACATCACTGGTAGGTTAGAACTAAATGAGATATACACTCTTGTACCCTAAATGTTCCTGTCAGAGTCATTTAACCAACAGAACTGTTCTGTAGGGTCTGGATCTCATCTGTTGCATGACTTACACTTTCTCTGCTACCTCCAGGTCTGGATAGGTCCTGGTCTGAGTGCTGCTGGTGCCAGCTGGAGCCAGTGGGTCCAGACATACTGCGACCTACTCCAGGGTACGCGCCGATCTGACTGGACAAACCCACCTGAGTCAGATGGTGAAGCTGGGCCCCTGCAGGGTAGTAGAAAAGACACAGACAAGACAATAAAGGCCCCACATAATCAGTCCGTGGGGGTCTGCGCAAACTCTCTGGGGACTCAAAGTGGACGTCCGCCAGACATGTCCGTGGAAAGATACATTTTTATGACTGCTACCCAGTGGAAATGCTAACATCAAACTGGATTTCATGACACACCAAGCTGCTGAGGTTGAGAGTTGGGGTCACGTCACTTCATATTATTTTAAAGTTGACGTCAACATGATAAAGTCAACATGACACAGTGATGTCACAAAGAGCGAAAATGCTTCACAGCAACAGGCTTTATTAGCTATATTTACGCAAACATTGACATGGTGTATTCTACAGAAAGCGGTGCAGAGAGGTGATCTGATCATTGAGTGTGACTTGTTTTTCAAACAACGGCACTGATGATCAGGGATATGCTCATTTTGGACAGCTGTCCAAAGATTACGTCGACCAAAGTTGTGCTTCTGGAACATAAATTAAGCTCATTATGAATGGATCTTGTTTGACTGCAGTTGTATTCAGAGCTCCTTTGCCCCAATGAGCAGCTGGAAGCTCTGCTGACTCAGCAGCGGCTCTTTGATGGATGAACCGACATCATTTGAGGAAATCAGTACACTTGAATATAAAGTCTCAACCATCCACGGATAGTATGCACAGCTCACAGAGTGCAGACAGTATGTGGGGGCCGTAAGAGTATTTCAGGGTCACCAATTTGTTGGTGGAGGTCAGAGCAGGAGTAGGGTGCCTATTCTGTCTGCAGAGTGGTCTCAAAGATCAGAAGGCTGGATGTACCTGTACTGCCCCCTACAGGTCGGGGTCTGGAGGATGAAGGAGGGTCTTCATACTTCCCCCTGTTGGAGTACACTGACTCCTGCAGTTGTTCTCCAGTAGAAACGTAGCCTCCTGAGCCCAGGCCCTGCCTGATTGGGACACAGACACACTGGGTTAATCCTTCAGTCTACAGACCTGGGCGTGTTTCTAAGTGTCGAGATGAAACTAACCTCTGCATCAGACCCTGGATGGATGTGGGGGAGACGCCCAACTCCGCATATCTCTGCGGACAAAAATAGAAACATTTCACAGTGCATAGCTAAAGTATTTGATCTCAATGTGGAAAATAAGTTGTTGGGGTTGAGGGGTTGCCCATCACCCGGCTCACTCACTACGCCACTGGCCTGTGAAGATGGTGATACCAAGGCGAAGGCGTCATCCAGCAGGGAGTGCATCTGCTGCCGGGCTTCCTCAATAGAAGGCTGGGGGGGCATGTAAGGAGGGGGAGCTGGGGCCGAATCGAAGACCTCATCAGTGGGGGAGGGACTGCCGTGGTCTGGGGGCAGGTCAGGGTCCGACTGCCAGGAAACAGATCAGAGAAGATGTTCAGCTGTGGTGGTTCTTAACCAGGGAATCTGAATCAGACAGTCCAATTTGATCATATCACACAACGACCCCATCAGAGCGACATCAGTGACATCAGACCAATGTGCAGGGTGAGGCAGAAAGTTCCGTGCCACACAGATAGGGGGCATTACTGAGCCCCACTGGCACAATGTGCAGCACATGCTCTTCTTCTACACATCAAGAAGTGATAAAAGTTGGCTAGATGACAAAAATACCATCAGAATACAAATATTACAAAACAGCTCTTCTCTTTGGTATGCAGGTTAGATCTGAGGATTTTAAAATTTCATTAAAAAAAAAAAAAGATTAATGTTCTTCCCCCATTTTCATGGGGGAAGAACCCTGAATATATTTTTTAGATATAAAAAATATATTGTATTATCCTGAGGGATAATACAAGCCCGCTAAGCTTGGTATTTATTGTGTGCCATCGATTTGAGTGGCAACAGACTGCATGTCTTAATTGGTCCGTGATGCGGGCCGGACTTCACAAACTGCAAACATCTCAACCACTGCAGTGGGCCAGCAGCGTAATTATGAGTCAATATGGTCAAAGATGAAGGATGAAGAGAGAAGTTGATCTGGACCGGTGCCTGATGGGACCGATGTACGAGGAGGAGCAGAGGAACGACTGATTGGTCAGAAGTTCTGCCACCTTTTGGAGCGGATGAGCTGCAAGCCGTACATCTGTGGTGTAAAACACCAGAACCAGAGCATAACTTGGTCTGATGTACACATTATTATCCATCACTACACTGGCTTGATTCTCCTCCTCCTGGTGACACTGTGGCCAGGTGAGGAACAGAGAGCTTCACTCTGAACAGTTTTAATTTCAGTGACAGGAAGTTAACCTGCAACCTGACATAGCCCACCCACTAATGAAGACCTATTCATAACATCCCTCTCATTGTGATTGGTCCAGTTCTGACAGATGTTTCCTGATTAGACTGTTGACTGATTTTACCAGATAATTTCCAGCTCCATAGCAAATGATTAAAAGCATTTTCCCAAAACTGTACAGCTCCTATATTTCCCAAAGTGGACTGATTTATGGTTAACTTTGGTTTGTCCCACCATGTACGCTACATTGTTGAGTCCGGGGTATTTCCTGTAGGTGGCGCTCTGGTCTGTGAGCAGCCGGTCTCTGTCTGTATCTGGAAGACTTCCCGGTCCTTGATGAGGCCTCCGGCCCCGAGGAGAGCGCCTCCCTCTGGAGAGAAAAAGCACACAAAAAGGATCTGATTCAGCTTTGAGCTACACTGGATTATCCATCTTTAAATTACCAAGTGTTGCTTTGATTATTTCCTTTGAGACAAGAAGTGCAGCTTTAGTGCAGAGAAGCATAAAAACAGATTCAGCAAAGTTAGATTTAAGGTCCTCAGGTTCCAAATAATCATAAACTACTAAAGGTAAAGAAGTTAAACAGGTAACGCATGTTCGAGTTCATTTTACCTTTTACAGAATCTATTTCTTAAAGTAAACAAATAATTTGATTGTTTCTAACAAACAGAGACAACTGACACAGATTTATCCCAGTTCAAACTTCTAAGCTTGATGTCGTTGGCCAACCCTGACCTTTTCCTGGAGTCTGCGGGGGTCAGAGGTGAGGCTCCCTCGGCCTGAAGGATGCAGTCCATGTGGTCGTGGGCGGAGCTGTAGAGCCGCTGAGCCGCTTCGCTCTGAACCGGACCGTCTCCAAAAGCATCCATGATGTCGTCCATGGAAGGAAACTCGCACTGGCCCCGCCTCTTTGCACGTTGGCGCAGTTTGTTCCTGTGATGCTCGATCTCAGACTTGTGCCTTAGCGCCACCTGTTGGGCAACAGCAAATATGCTTTATTATGACTTAGGCAGCGTGTGGATTATGTGCCTGACCTACCTCAGTATTGACCTTTTCAGTGAGGGAGGGGCTCGACTGTGGCGGCCCGTGTGCCGCAGGCGGACTTGGTCGCGGCTGCATGGCAATAAGTTGCACCTTGTTGGCCTGGCGACGGTTTCCATCTGAAGAGCCACGGGAGAGACGGTCAACATGGTCAAAGATGGAGGATGAGGAGAGAAGTTCATCTGGACCGCTGCCTGATGGGGGTAGAGGAACAACTGACTGATCAGAAAACTGTTCAAACCGAAAGGAGTCAAAAAGATAAAGTTATTTCACACACATCAACCAACCACCTGGTAGCAAGTAGAGCAGCTAAGAGGTGGGCAAAAATCTTAGTTCAAGACGAGGTGAAGAGTGGAGTCTGCAGGGAACTCGACCCGACCCCAGTCACGGCCAAATGTCTGTTCATGTATTCATTTGAATGTACAATAGTGTGGTGGAGAACTGATCCCTGACTCAGCTGTAAACATATTAATTACATACAAACTAAAATGTGTAAAAATGAAGGGGATTAAAATCAACCGATGAAATAAAAACTGGTCATTTTACCTGAGGTTTAGTTGGAGTTTAGCTTTAAGATCTAAACTATATGATTTTCCAACTTTACTTATTTTGTTTAAGGGACGTTCAAAATTGTTGTTCTTGCAGTTCAGTCCAAACACCAAAGCTGAAATAATGGCATTTTACAATCAAAACCCACAAACAACCTCCCTTAAAAAATCTGTTCCAAACTGCGAATAGCAACATGAAACACAACATTTTCCAGATCAAATTTTCACTTGAGAAATTTTTTTGTTGGACAAAGTTTAGGAAATATTTTAAAACTGAATCTCTTTCGTTTCAATTAAAAACAAAAAGTAAATGTTATTAATTATTAACTTCCATTATTGCCAACATGATTCTGCCCATGAAGACCAACACACTCATGGATGTCGCCATGTTGTTAATAACAACTGTTTTGTATTTCTCAACATGTTGCGTAGTGTTGGATGCTGACCCTACGCTGCCCCCTAGATTCCAGGAGAATATGTGACAAGCTGTACGGAGTTAAATGTCTGTTTCCCACATGATGGACATTGGTCAAGCAAAAAAAGCTGAAGAGGGCGATGTTCTGCATACCCTCCAACACTGATGCTGCACATCTCCTCTTGTCATCCCACACAATCAAATTCATTTTTGAAAACTCAGCTGTGCAGGATGTTACTGTTTGAACTTGTGATTAATGACACAAGCTCGCATGCTGCTCATCTTTTTATTTGCTTTACCCAGTTGCTTAGTCTCCTGGTTGTTTCTCAGGGGTATGCACTTAGCTTTTCAGTCTCCTCTGATTCCTACCCAGGTGAAAAAAAGTATACTTTATTATATTTCAATTATACTTACATTTGTGAAAGTACACTTTAAGTATACTAAGTATTAAGGGTACTACCTATAAATATATTTGAAGTATACTAAAAATATGAAAGGACCAATTTCAAAATTAGAACTTTAAACACACTTACACATAATTGTACCAAAATAAGCTTTTAATAAATATATTAAATAAAAGTATACTTTAGGTGAACAAAATATATATTTGCCCAAGTGCAAATATGCACTTGCTCAAGTATATTTAAAATATATTTCAAATATATTTTGTGTATATTTTTTAAATAAATGCTCAAAGTAGATTTTTTAAAATTCACTTAACACTACTTTAAATTATTAATTGTGTTAAATTACATCTCAGTGTAAATGTTAGGCTAATAAAGTTAAGCTAATAAAGCCTTTTTTACTTTCTTTATTTAACCGGAGGAACCAGCTGAGATCCAGATCTCATGTTCAAGAGGAACCTGGGCAGAAAGTGCATCACGCAGCGACCTGGTTACAAAATACAACTCACTGATATGTACAAGTTTGTCTTTTAGGCACCTAGAAAGTACTTTTCATGTCATTTGTAGACATACTTTTTAAGTACCTAAAAAGTATGTCTTTTTACTTGCCTTAATAATCTTTTACTATTTATGTTAAAATTGCAAAGAATAAAAAATAATACATGATGTAATGTTTAGGAACCCAATCCATGTTCAGGTGTGATGTAAGAGCTGTAAACAGGATTAGCTCCAGTTCAGACTCCAGACCAGATGGTGGCGGTGTTGCACATTTTCATTAAAAGAAAACGCTATAAGGAGAAGAAAAAACTTAAACGCAGGGAAGATAACAGACGCTGTTCAAATTTGCCATTTTTTACTCGCATAATATTGCCTTAAAAGTAGAGAAGGCCTTGACAATAGTTACTAATTTTGGTAAATTCAAGCTGGTGACGTCCTAGTCTAAGTTAGACGACAACACAACGGGACAACAACCGATGGAAATGAAATGTGAATATGAAAGAGGAAGCCAGAGAAATCAGGTGTTAGGAAACCTAAAGACTTTGTGTCTCAGAAGAAGCTCTGACTCCACCAGATACCAACCAGCTCTGAGGATGAA